>PVKP010005534.1:0-88880 GCA_004027715.1 Plecturocebus donacophilus | reverse complement strand
AAGAAGAAGAAGAAGAAGAAGAAGAAGAAGAAGAAGAAGAAGAAGAAGAAGAAGGAGGAGGAGGAAAAGAAGGAGAAGAAGAAGAAGAAGAAAGATCAAAACCTCAAATATAATTAAATAAATAAATTTACCAATTCAGGAATCCTGAACACTTTAAATGAAAAGAAAATACCACCTTAACACATTATGTAAAATCCAAAGACAAAGTGAAAATCTTGAAAGCAACCAGATAAAAATACTAATGTAAGATACCAAAGATACAATGGTAACATCATCAAAGCAACAGAGGGCAAAGATAGTGGAATACCATTTTTTTAAGTTCTGAATTAAAAAAAAAAAATGTTTGACCCAGCCAACCAGGCATGGTGGCTCATGCCTGTAATCCCAATACTTTGGGAGGCCAAGGCAGGGAGATCAGGAGGTCAAGAGATTGAGACCATCTTGGCCAACATGTTGAAAACCCATCTCTACTAAAAATACGAAAATTAGTTGGGCTTGGTGATGCACACCCGTAGTCCCAGCTATTCGGGAGGCTGAGGAAGAAGAATTGCTTGAACCCAGGATGCATAGATTGCAGTGAGCCAAGATCGAGCCCCTGCACTCTAGCATGGTGACAGAGTGAGATTCCATCTCAAAATAAAAATAAGTTTCACCCAAATTTTTATATTCAGTGAAAAATTATTTTTAAAAAAATGTAGAATAAAGATAATTTCAAATAAAAACTAAGATAACACAATGCCAGCAAACATGTATTACAAGAAATGCTAGCTAACTTTTACATTGAGGAAAATATTACCAGAGAGAAAAATCACATCTTTAATAAGAAATTAAAAAGTATGAAATAGAAAATATGTAAATTAATACGTTTTTAAGACTATCTTTGTCACCTATTCCATATTTCTTTAAAGAAATTATGACATTTTAATGAAATAGTTACACTGTTTTATACATACTTATGCTATAATATATATGTATATTTGTGTGTGTGTGAGTGTGTGTATGCATGTGTAAAACTACAGAATTAAGCACAGACAGTGAATTATACTGGTGCAAGATTTTTGTACCTTATATGAAAGATAAAATACTAACTCTAAGTAGACTGAAAAGTTTAGGAACTATAATTTAATCTGTGGAGCAATCACAAAATTTACAGAGGCAGAGCTAAAATAAAAATGGAGAAATTACAGTTAAATTGTTAAATACTTCCACTCAGTTAACATAATAGAAAACAAGAAAGAAGAGAAAATGGAGAGCAAACATAGAAGGAAAAACAGAAACTAAATAGCCCCTACAAACCCAGCATCTTACAGACTCCCATAGACAACATGTTTCTTCACTACTCCCCTGCCAATAACTCTCTGTATTCCAAAAACCTATTGAGCATCTGTATTTCATTGTTTAAATGCAGTTCTGCAAATATGGAGTAGTCAATAATGAAGGCCTGTAGTCCTTAGATAGCTCCTAACATGAAGCTCTATTTTAATTTTTCCAAGGGAACTCATTATGTATCACAAAACCCTCTCAAGCAAAAGTACTTCATGCCTTACCTAAACATTTGTTAGAGTTTCCTGGCTCCACTTACATTTATGTACCACAGGCCTTACCTAACCTGACTTATCATGCAGCTTGCCTGGTTTGTTTAATAAGGACTCCATAAAGAAACTTTCTGCCCCATTCTCATGCTAATACCTGAAGGAGTGACACAAATTTTTTTGATAAAAGATGTATTTTATTGATGTATTTTGAAATTCTCAGTTGCAGACTGACATTTTTGTAAAATGCCTGAATAGTATTTCATTTAAAAATTATTTTCATTTGAATTCACATTTTACATTTTACGTGTAAATTTTGCTTAAGTTTTTTGATTGCTTCATTATTCAGTATATCTCTGAAAATGATATGCTATAAACACCTCACTATCTATTATGGCTAATATATTCAATATACCAAATTCAATATATCAGGGCTCATACTTCCTAGTGAAACTAGAACCACTCTTCTTTTGGTCTTTATTTATTTGGCATCATTTGCATTTGTATAATTTGGCTAATGCTATTGTCATATTTAGAAAAGTGTATCTTTTTTAAAACAAATAATTCCAGTGAAGCTTTTATTTATCTTCAGTAAATTGAAGTTAAAATCATTGATATGAATTTTGTAATCAGTAAATTGAAGTCAAAATTATTAATATGAATTTTATAATCTTAATTTAGCTAATAACAAATTCTGTATTAAAAGCAGATGATTTAATCTAAAAGACTATAAATGAAGTTATTAAAATTAGTTTATGGTTGCCTAGTTTTTATCTAATTTTGCATTGAAATTTAAGCAAACCTTAAAATATTGCACATTATAAATCTGTTCTTCTATCCATGACAACTCGTCTTATGAGCCTATCTACATCTAAATTGGCCTGTATCCTGTTCAATATGCTGGTCTCCAGTAATTGTGTGCTGGCATGCTCTGTTAACAGTTGATAAATCTGAAATACACAAATCTGCATCACACTCCTGTAGCATTGCCTGAAATAATTTAGTCACATAATTTATCATAATCTCCAACAAAATTAAAGTATCCCTGGTATTCTCAAAACTCTCTATACTGAGCCTTGTAAAGCCTATGGTCTATTTATCCAAAAGCACTTTACACAAGTAGGAAAGTCCTACACACAGCATCTCTTAAAACCAGAAAAAGTTAAAAAATTTAATTAGAAAAAATTGAATAAAAGTGCACTCTGTACTCTTTTTGTAAATTTTTTCTAAGTTTAAATTATTTAAAAATAAAATACTTAATATTTGTTGGTCAAAAATTAAGTTCCAAGAATAATAAAAATCTATTATAGGTGGAATATATGATATCTCATGAGAGACTCCATTGTTCCTAGCTTATAATCATATCAGATGGAAACAGATAATTATTATGAATGAAATTATTTATTTTGTTATGATGCCCTTCTGAGTCTTATCCTAAAAAGAATTGAATCTCTTTTTATTTTTATTCCCAACATTTTTCAAGTTTTAAATTTATTTTATTTTTATTTTTATTTTTATTCCCAAGATCTTTTGAGTTGAATTTTCTCTAGCTTATTTGAGTAGTAACGACTTTCTGTTAGACAAACACATTTATGTCAGTTTAACTAGTGGTAACTTGTACATAAACTTTCTCTAAAGAAATTCTTTGTCAGCTAATGAACCAGTCAAAGTGACATCAATTTGACTGATGTTCATTTTCAAATACTAGTCATGGTAGTTCATCAAAGTCATTGTAGTTGCAGGATCTGTGGTTGAGAAGAATCAGAAAACTTGTTTAATTGGTTGTTAATCACAGCAAATCAATATATCCTTTATAACACACTATATACTCTCAGCAAATTTCTTATTGTATATAAAATGATAGAATAATATATCAAAAAAATCCAGCGACTTAAAGTCAGCATTGGGAATATACTGTACTTGACACTGCACAGCAGCAGTATCCTAAGTTATCATTTTTAATGTGTCTTAGAGTCATTAATTATTGACATTTATAGGTCGATAATTAATAAAAACTTCAGTTTTTAAATAATACAGGTACTGAGTGTGTGTATTCTGAAGTAATAGCCTTGTAAATATAGTGGAGTAATCTGATTAGATAGGACTGTGATTTTCTTTTAGTGCTGTATAACTACCAATAGATTGAACTCAAAATATTGGATACTTTTAAATGTGAAATAATTGTGAGTCTATAAAAATTTTGAGAAAATTAGAGGACAAAAGCTGTCTGGTATGTTAAACAGCATATGTATTTCCTTTCCAGTGGTGTTATCTTTCTCCCCATAGTAACATTCAGATTAAGGTATGTCAGTTGTTAATGATATGAATAACTTGATGTCTACCTAGAGGTTCTAGGAATGAAAAGCAAGGAATACCACTAAGGCACACATTGTGCCCTTTTCTCTTACAGTAAAATATATGATATACTCTTAATGTTATATTATTTTATTCAAATTCTCCTGTTTGAAATTTATATTGCTCACCTATAATGAACCCTGGGGAGCAAACATTGGAAATAATATCATAAATTCTCTGTTCTAAAAAAAAAAAAACCTTTCTGTATAAAAAATTCCATATTACAAATAAATATTGTTAATTTAGGGGATACTTGACTGTCAACATTAATGTTGCACTTGGAGAAGTCTTTACTGTGGAATATATTTTCTCAAGCATAGAATTATTGTTTTTGTTTGTCCTAAGTACTATGAAGGATATTTAAGCTTGATACTATGTTATGGTATGATGTACATATGTATTTATCAATGTAAGCTCTACTAATTAGTTTGAAAAATTATTTTAAAATAAATTTTTCTTGTATAATAATTGTGGATTCACATGAAATTTTAAGAAACAGTACAGACAGCTTAAGCACTTTTTATTCAGTTTTCCCAAAGGTAAATCTTGCAAGACCATAATACAATATCAAAACCAGGATTTTGACATTGAGACAGTTTAATCGCACAGCATTTCTATCAATGCAGAATCATTTCCCTTTGCCTTACATAGCCATACACACATACTTCCTCACCCAAACTAACCTTAATCCCTGGATAACCATTAATTTGTTTAATATCTTTGTAATTTTGTTATCCAAAACTGTTAGGCAAATGGAATTACAGAGTATATAATCTTTTGGGATTTGAGTTTTTAAATTAGATTAAATTTATGATATTTTATACAAGTCATCATTTGTATCAGTAGGGCATTCTTTTTCTCTGCTGAATAGTGTTTCATTGTATGGATGTACCACGGTTTGTTTAATCATTCATCTTTTGAAATAAACCTGGGATTTTTCCAGTTTTTAATTATTATTAATATAGCTGCTATTAACATTCATGCATAGGTTTTTGTGTGGACATTAGTTTTTGTTTCTTTATGACAGATACCCAGGAGTACATTGCAAGATTGAATGATAGTTGCATGTTTCATTTTATAAGAAACTAGCAAACTATTTTTCACAGTGGCTGTATCATTTGCCATTCACACCATCAACATGTGAGTGATCCAGTTTTTCCACATTCTTGTCAGAATTTGATATTGTCACTTTTTTTTAATTATAAGTCATCTGATAGGTGTGTAATGATATCTCGTTATATCTTTGTCTTCACTCCAATGGCTAATGCTGTTGACATTTTCTCATATGCTTAATTGACAGCTGGATATTTTCGCTAGTAAAATATGTGAATGACTTTTGATCATTTTCTAACTGTATTTTTTAAAAACTTTCAATGTTGAAATTTAGGAGTGCTTTATATATTCTAGACACTAGTTATTTGTTAGATCTATGATTGCAAGCATTTCCTACTACTCTGTGTTTATTCGTTTTCTTTGTAGTCTTTCAGAGAACAAATGATTAAGCTTTGATAAAGTTTAATTTACTAACTCTTTTTATGTGAAGTCTAAGAACATTTTCTTGGCCCTAGATCTTAAAAGTTGTCTTTCAAGGCTTCTTTTTGTTTTTGAGTTCTGAAGTTTTATGTTGTATTTAAACCCATGAGATCCATTATTAATTTCAAATAAATTTTGGAATATTGATCAACTTTTTATTTTAGAGATGGAGTGTTACTCTTTCATCCAGGCTGGATATAGTGGTTTGAACATAGCTTACTGCATTCTTGACCTTCTGGGCTCAAGCAATACTCTTACCTCAACCTCTCAAATAGTTGGTTCTACAGATGCATGCTGCTACTCTTGGCTGTTTTTTTAAAATTATTATTATTATTTTTGTAGAGGTAGGATATCACTAACTTGCTGAAGCTTGTCTCAAACTCCTGGGCTCAAATGATCATCCTACCTTGGCCTCCCAAAGTACCAAAATTACAGGCACTAGCCACCATGTCCAGCCCTGCTTAACTTTTAATACCACATTTCTATAAAGCTCAAATGGAATGATAGTTAAACACAGTGAAAGTACTTTTAAATATATAAATTTCCACATAATATGAAGTATATAGTCTAAAACATGGAGTTCAATGATTTAAAAGGTTGACAAGAAAGCTATTTTGTTTATATAAAATGAATTTTATCATGAAGAGTACTCAATATAGTAGACATGTTTGACAAATTTAGCATGAAACCTGTCTTTGTAACCTCCTCAGAAAATGTTAATGCACACAAGTAAGAAACTTGCAAACCATGCTATTCTATTTGTACACACATTCTGTTTTACTAACTTTAATATAAAGATTTCTTATGGGGTCATTTTGGGACAACTAATAATATCCTAACTGAAAAAAAAAACAAATTCAAGTGGTCTTTTAAAAATCATAATTAGTATCTGTTAAAAATTGAATTTGGGATTTTTGGTTAAGATTCTGAGACTTTGGAATTTTGCTTAGAGATGAAGAAGGCTTAAAATATCACCCCTCCAATTTCACAACTGAAAATGAAAGAAAGCCTTAAAAAAAAAAAATGAGATCTATGGAGCCAAAAGAACTTTATTTTCTAAAAGCAATCTGGAGACTGGGGAAAGTATTTTCAGTTTGCACCAAAGACTGTATCTCTTTCATTTTCTGCAAAAAGCAATCAGCAGATTGGAGAGACAGAGCCTCCAGTGTAAAATAAAAGCATGCTTCCAGGGAAGTCTGGAGTGTTAGAGATTATAAAGGCAAAAACCACAGGACAGGAGAAGGGAATGAGAGGAGGAAGGAACAGGGTCTTCATTAGATGATGCTTAAGTCCAAAATTACCAGTCTTATTTCCCTGGCTGATTCCAGGTGGTTAGGTGGTCCAGTGATGGTAGGTTGAAAAATTTACAACTGCAGTTGTTTTCAGAAACTGTTCTTTGACTTCTATTGCAGAAAAAGAGATTTCATGACACTTTCTAAGGACGTAGAAAGTGTGACTGCCCTCTTACTCTGCTATGGCCTTTTGGTTCTGCCTTTATTTTGGAGCTCTAGGAAGTCCATTTTGTCTGTTAACTGGGAGCATAATTCCACAAAAGAAAGAATGAATGAAAAGAAGGAAGGAAGGGTAATAACAAAGTAGAAAATAGCAATCTTGACCCCATTAAAATGCTAAGGTCAATGGGGCAACCAAATGGCCCACTCTAAGGAGAGATAGGTGCCTGCAGAAAGATCCAAGATAAAGTCAAATTCAGTTAGGAAGATTTCAGTTTGCTTGATTAGTTAAGTGACTGAGAGTTAATTGATTGTGCAGTAGTGAGAGAGAATGGATCTCCTTGATACTGAAAATACAGGATTCGGTCTCCAACCCTTTAAAAAAAAGTACTTTTTTGTTTATCTGTGGTGGCAGATATGATGAAAATTATGCACAAACTTTTTTTTTTTTTTTTAGCTCATAAGCTGTTGTTAGTGTTAGTCAATTTTATGTGTGGCCTAAGACAATTCTTTTTTTTTTTTTGCCAATGTGACCCAGGAAAGCCAAAAGCTTTTTCTTCAGAAACCCTCCCAGGTGCTCTCAGAAAAAATTGTGAGCATCCTGAGACAGTCTCTTTGTAGTTTAGACCTGGGACAAAGAAAAGGCAGCTGCTATGGTAGTTTCCAAAAAGCATGATAACCTGTCCCCTCTATTTTCCAATGGAAAAAATGGTTTAGTGTGTGGTAGGAAGGCAACGAACAATTTACCACTGAAGTACTTAAGAAAATCTGCTGTAGCTGGAAGAAATAAGGCTGTCAAAATTAGAAGATAAAGTGCAAGTGATACAGCTTCTATGACTGCAGGAACACCAGGGTCCTTTGCCTCATGCTGAGTTAGATAAAATGACTCAGACACACATAGAGTGGTTTTAAAGAGTGGAGAGTTTAATAGGCAAGAAAGAAGGAAGAAGCTCCCCCAGATAGAGACAGAGGGAAGAGTCTCCAAGCCAAGAGAGGAAACCTTGAGTGCAGAGGGGAAAACAGTTGGTTATATTGGGAGGCTGGAGGAGGCGGCATCTGATTTGCATAGAGCCCAAGGGATTGGTTTGACCAGGTATGTCACTCACGTAGTCTGATGAAAAAACAGGCCCTCCCGCCCTAGCCTTTTAATGTAAAAATGCAGGGTGTCATGATATCCTTCACACCTGGGGTATCTGGGGCAGCCATTATGCTTGGCACCCAGGGTGACAAGAAGAGGGCGGGAATAGCCATATTTGATGGACCCAGCTTCTAACAGCTGATGGTTATATTAAAGCTTGCCAGCCTGACCCTTTAAGCTGCTTTTCTGCTAGACAAGAAATATTGCTGGAGCTGCTGTAAAAGAAAAACACCTTACCAAGGACCCTTTAGCCTCTCTATCTGCCTAAAATAATTTCTTAAAAACTACTATAAGTAAATTATTATTTTATTTTAATATAAAATTAACAAGTAAATTATTATCTTTTTCAATATAAAAATGCCCAAAGTATGCATTTCTTACATGTTTCAAGATGGCCATGCAGAGGGCCTATGGACAAGAATATCCTGCAAAGCCGCCCCTTGTGAGAGAGATTTGCATCTCCAGAGAAAATCTGCATCAGTGAAATAAACAGCCAGGCTTTCTCTGAGGCTCTTGCCCTATCCAGATCTAGAGAAGATTAAATAAGAGTCTGCTACCTTTGAAAATCTGACAAAGAACACTTGCCATAGTCTGCCATCTATTCTTTCTGAGGACTGCTCCTTGTGAGGTTTCATCTGCCTAACAAGGTCACCACTGCCCATGCTTTTCCTCTTCTCCCTCCTGTAACATGTCTTGCCATGCTCTAAGCCATTTTTCTTTCAAACTCAAGATGGTATAAAAGCATCAACCATTTGGCCATTTAATTTTTTCATATTTTGTATAACTTTCATAATTCTATGCACATTAAAATATTTGTATGCATTTTTTTCCTATTTATCAGCTTATTAGTATTTTTCATAAATTTGAATTGTCAAAACTTCAGGAGAAAAATTTAAACTTCCCTATACAAGACACAGTTAAGTTAATGTAATGTAAAAATTACATTTTAGGCCAGGCATGATGGCTCTCACCTGTAATATCAGCACTTTGAGAAGTTGAGACTGTTGTAGGTAGTTAGGCATGAGCAGGGCTGGAGAGGCTCTCCCTCAACCCACTAGAAATGTTGAGAAATTGTTCAGCATTTATCACATTGCCTCTTAAAAATGATAATTTGGCACCTCCAGAAAGAGGTCATGTCCTGATGTTCCACATTAAAACGTTAATTGACTGCAGGCCCCAGGGAGAAACAAGTTCCTGGACATGTGTTTTAAGAGACAAAAATGGTGAAATATGATCTTCTGAAGGCACACTCTACCAGTAAAGGGAAGAAAGCCTGACATGGGCATGCATATAACTCCCTAAACACACTGTGCATGCTCAGTTACAGAGGAACGCATTGGGTATATGTGAAGCCCACCCTAAGGGAAGAATCGGGGGAAAGAGGCAGGCTTGTAAAAGTCCTAGGATCATGGTTAAATGGGTTACTTGACCTCTCTTTAACCTTCACGAGCCTGCTTAGGTCTCTTCCAAGTGCACCTTCTTGTTCTAAGATCCTTTAAATAAACTTTCATTCCTGCTCTGGAATTTGCCTCAGTGTCTTTTTCTGCTTCATGCCCCTCAGTTGAATTCTTTCTCTGGAGGAGGCAAGGACTAAAGTTGCTGTGAACCCTCACAGATTTGCTGCCAGTAATGTGGGATAAGTTAGACCTCTTTCACTGGTAGGAAGACAGGAGGATTGGTTGAGACTAGGAGTTTCTTTTTTTCTAAGGAGTTTCCAGCCTGGGCAACATAGGGAGACCCTGTGTTACAAAAAAAAAAACTTAAAAAAAAAAACAATTATTGCCATGATGCCATGTGCCTGTAGTTCTAGGTCCTGAGAAGGTAAGGTGGGAGGACCACTTGATCCCAGGAGTTCTAAGCTGCAGTGAGCTACGATGGCACCACTGTACCTCAGCCCGGGCAACAGAGCAAGACCTCATTTTATATGTATATATTATACACGTGTGTGTGTGTGTATGTGTGTGTGTGTGTATGTGTGTGTGTGTGTTACAGGAAAGGGGTCATGACCCCTCAGGGGTCTGTCTATAGCATGCTCATAGACCCCTCAGGGCTGCTAGTTACCCATTTTTATGGTTATTTCTTGATTATGTACTAAACATGGGGTGGATTATTCATGCCTCCTCTTTCCAGACAATATAGGGCAAGTTCCTGATGTTGCCATGGCATTTGTAAACTGTGATAGCACTGGTGGGAGTGTAGCAGTGAGGAAGACCAGAGGTCACTCTCATGGTCATCTTGGTTTTGGGGGGATTTTAGCTAGCTTTTTTACTGCAATCTGTATGGTCTTTATGACTTGTATCTTGTTCCAACCTCCTATCTCATCCTGTGACTTAGAATGCCTTAACCATCTGGAAATGCGGCCCAGTAGGTTTCAGTCTCATTTTATCCAACTCTTATTCAAGATGGAGTTGCTCTGGTTCACATACCTCTGACATAATATGTACAATGTAATATTTGGGACATACATAAACAAAAAACAAGGTTCTAGTGTAAGTAAAATTTAAATTGAACTTTTTTTTTTCTGTAAGTTTTCTGCCAAACTTAGGAGTAAAGGTACAGATAGAAACACTCCACCAGTAAAGAAGGTGCAGGATAACATGCTGTACTCAGAACTATGCCAGGATGGGCAGGAGCACCGAGATCAGTTTCTAAGACCCAGAACACAAAGACTGCCTAAGGCGAAGGCTTGATCAGCAGGGACTGAGGAACCGTCACACTTGAGAGGAGACTAGGGAGACAAGAAAACTAACACAGGTAGAATCGTGGATGGGATCCTAGAATAGAAAAAAATAAAGGCACTCCTGGGAAAACTGGTAAAATTTAAATGAGAAAAGAAAAATAGCTCAGAGCAGTCTGAGTTCTGTGAGGTACCCAGATCCAGAGCGACATGAGTATGGAACTTCGGTCATCTCTCCCACCCCACTCGGCCTGCTCTCTGCGGCCATGCCTGGGGGCCACTGTTGAAAGTTATTTTGTTCCTGACTAGCTGCCTCTTTCACTACCTTCAAGCTCCTGGAAATTTTAATAAAAAGAACAATGTGCAGCCAATAAATAGCTTACATTATTTTAATGTAAATTCTTGGCAAACAACTCAGGAAACACCTCTTACTTTTCTTTAAAAATTCACTTTTAACTACCACAAATTAAAGTGTATATTCAGGGCAACTTGAATCTATATTCCTGGAACACAAACCTCAAGCTTGACCCAAATACTCTTCACTTTCATTAATTTTGCCTCAGCTTTGTTGGGGGCTCAGATGTCCCCAATATGGCATTTTGACATGCTAAACTAAAGAAACCTCAAAGTCTGTGAGCTCCATTCTCTAAACTCCTAAAGAAGCTGAAGTTTCTTTAGCTTCCTGAGATCCAGACCCAGCAAGAACAATTTTTCCTTCTTCTGCTTCTTTTTTTCTCATTATCTATTGTAGAAAAAAGCTCAAGATGTGACCACACCTGAGCAGGCCTTTCTAGAATTATAATGACTGTCCCTAATGATTATTTAAATTCCAAAGAAAACTATTAGCAAGTTAACCCCTGTCCCTTGATCTATTCATTCCCTCATTCCCCTTAACAATCGTTTATTGCCCTTCAGTAGAATTCCTTTTTTCCCTCTTTCTCCCTTCCACACCCTTCTTCATTTTGGTAATATACTTCTAGTTTTGTAAAATCTTAACAATAAAAAGTGGTGTGTAAAGAATATAGAGAAATTCACCATGTCATGCTTATAATCACTGTACCAGTCTAAAATTATTTCAAATAGGAAGTTGAAAAACTAATTTTTTAACTGCCCAATGGATTCACCTTGCCGCTGCCTAGATAGAACTGATTTATCAAGACAGGGGAATTACATTGGAGGAAAAATAATTTTTGCAGGGTTGGCTGTACAGGAAACCGGAGTTTTGCTACTACTCAAATCAATCCCCACAAGCAATCAGGGATTGGGATCAGAGTTCTAAAAGATAATTTGGTGGTAGGGGCTTGGGAATCAGGGGGTGCTGATTGGTTGGATTGGAGATGGAATCTTTGGGGGTCGAAATGAGAGTTTTTGTTCCTGGGTGGGATCGCAGAACAATTTGAGCCAGGTTACCAGTCTGGGTGGTGTCAGCTGATCCATTGAGCACAGGGCCTAGAAAATATCTCAAGCACTGATCTTAGGTTTTTTATAGTGATGTTATACCAGGAGAAGTTTGAGAAAGTTCAGACTCCTACAGACAGAGGCCACATGACCCTTAAATCATAATTTATAATCTTGTAGGTAATTTGTTAGTCCTACAAAAGCAGACTGGTACCTAGGAAAGAAGCGGATCTTTGTAGGAACGGGCTATTATCAATTTTCTTTCAGAGTCAAAATACAAATAAAATTTCTTCCCAAGGTTAGTTCGGCCTACACCCAGGAATTAACAAGGGCAGCTTCCAGATGGAGTTGGTTAGGTCTGATTTCTTTCACTGTCATAATTTCCTTAGTTATAATTTTTGCAAAAGCAGTTTCAATATTACCCGTTTACAACAAAATGTAGAAAATGAAGCCAACACCTGATATAAGTAACGTAAGAAAATTACTAATATAAAATTGTTCTAAGTATATTTTATCATATTCGTGAAAATAAAATACAATGACATAGATATTTTAATTTACAATTAGTTAACTTACATGCTGTAACTTTTATTACATTTAATTTATCATTAGGCAGAAACTATTTTCAATCAGTTGTGAATTTGCTCTAAATTAGCTAATTTCTCTGTTTCAATAAAGTTTCAGGAACAGATTAAAAAATATGTCATTAAAGTCTTCTAAAGTCTTTCACCCCTGTTCTGAAATATGTATATAACTTTATAATTTCTTTTAATATTTCTTCACAAACACTTATATAATTAATAAAATGAGATGAAGCTAAAACATGCAGCAGTCAACTTTTATAACCTTCACCCTTTTTTTTTTTTTGAGATGGAGTTTCACTCTTATAACCCAGGCTGGAGTGCAATGGCGCTATCTCAGCTCACCACCACCTCTGCCTCCTGGGTTCAAGCAGTTCTTCTGCCTCAGCCTCCCAAGTAGCTGGGGCTACAGACATGCACCACCATGCGTGGCTAATTTTTGTATTTTTAGTAAAGACAGGGTTTCACCATGTTGACCAGGATGGTCTCGATCACTTGACTTTGTGATCCACCCGCCTTGGCCTCCCAAAGTGCTGGGATTATAGGCGTGAGCCACGGCGCCCAGCCACCTTCACACTTTTAAGGATCAGGCTAGTTATTCTGTAGAATGTCTCCCAACTAGCTTTTTCAGATTTTTTTTTTGCGGTAAATTCAGGTTATGCATATCAAAATACTTCAAAAAAATGAAATATTTGAAAAAAAATTACAGAAAGAATTGTGTGTGAGGCTTGACATGGCAAATAATTTTGACTTGTTCCTATATTGATGTGGTTCACTTTGAGCACTTTGTTAGAAGGTGTACAGTTACTCTTTCCCCTATATAATTAATGGGTTCTGTTCCCCGTTGTATTAGTCCATTCTCACACCGCTAATAAAGACACACCTGACAATGGGTAATTTATTTTAAAAAAGCAGTTTAATGGACTCACAGTTCCACACGGCTGGGGAGGCTACATGATAATGATGGAAGGCGAAAGGCACATCTTACATCGCGGCAGACAAGAGAGAATTTGTGAAGGAGAGCTCCTCTTTATAAAACCATCAGATCTTATAAGATGTATTTATTATCATGAGAGCAGCACAGGAAAGACGTGCCCTCATGATTCAATTGCCTCCCACTGGGTCCCTCTCACAACACATGGGAATTATAGGCGCTACAATTCATGATGATATTTGTGTGGGAACACAGCCATATCATATCATTCCACTCCTGGCCCCTTGCAATTTTCATGTCCTCACATTTTAAAGCCAATTGTGCCTTCCTAACAGTTCCCCAAAGTCTTAACTCACTGGCATTAACTCAAAAGTTCACAGTCCAAAGTCTCATCTGAGACAAGGCAACTCCCTTTTTTACCTATGAGCCTGCAAAATCAAAATCAAGTTAGTTACTTCCTAGATACAATGGGGCTGCCAGCATTGGGTAATAACAGCCGTTCCAAATGAGAAAAATTGGCCAAAACAAAGGGGCTACAGGCCCCATGCAAGTCTGAAATCCAGCAGCACAGTCAGAGCAGTCAAATGTTAAAGCTCCAAAATGATCTTCCTTGACTGACATCTCACATCCACATCATGCTGATGTAAAAGATGGGTTCCTCTGGTCTTGGGCATCTCTGCCCCTGTGGCTGTGCAGATTATAGTTCCCCTCTTGGCTGCTTTCATGGGCTGCCATTGAGTGTCTGTGGCTTTTCCAGATGCAGAGTGCAAGTTGGTGGTGGATCTACAGTTCAGGGATCTGGAGGACTGTGGCCCTTTTCTCACAGCTCCACTAGTGGTTTCCCAGTAGGGACTCTGTGTAGGGGTTCTGACCCCACATTTCCCTTCTGCACTGCCTTAACAGAGGTTCCCAAGGGCCCGTCTCTGCACCAAGCTTCTGCATTGGCATCTAGGCATTTCCATACATCCTCTGAAATCTAGGTGGAGGTTTCCAAACCTCAATTCTTGACTTCCATGGACCCACAAGCTTAAAACCAGTGGAAACTGCCAAGACTTTGGCTTACACCCTCTGAAGCAACAGACCAAGTTGTACCTTGCCTCTTTTTAGCCATGGTTAGAGTAGCTAGGATGCAGGGCACCATATTCCTAGGCTGCACAGAGCAAGGGTGCCCTGGGCCCAGCACATGAAAATACTTTTTACTTGTTGGCCTCTGGGCCTGTGATGGGAGAGGCTTCTTATTTATTTATTTATTTATTCATTTATTTATTTTGAGACAGAGTCTTGCTCTGTCACCCAGGCTGGAGTGCAGTGGCCCGATCTTGGCTCACCACAACCTCTGCTTCCCAGGTTCAAGTGATTCTCTTGCCTCAGGCTCCTGAATAGCTGGGATTACAGGTGCATGCCACCACGCCCAGCTAATTTTTGTATTTTTAGTAGAGATGGGGTTTCACCGTGTTGGTCAGGCTGGTCTCGAACTCCTGACTTTGTGATCTACCTGCCTCAGCCTCCCAAAGTGCTGGGATTACAGGTGTGAGCCACTGCACCCAGCTGATGGGAGAATCTTTTATGACATGGCCTGGAAACATTTTCCCCACTGTCATGGGGATTCTCAGTTGGCTCCTAGTTACTTATGCAAATTTCTGCAGCCAGCTTGAATTTCTCCTCAGAAAACGAATTTTTCTTTTCTATTACATTGTCAGGCTGCAAATTTCCTGATCCTTTATGCTCTTTTTCCCTTTTAAAAGTAAATGCTTTTATCAGCACCCAAGTCACCTCTTGAATGCTTTGTCGCTTAGTAATTTCTTCTGCCAGATATCCTAAATCATCTCCCTCAAGTTCAAAGTTCCACACATCTCTAGGGCAGGGGAAAATGCCACCAGTCTCTTTGCTAAAATATCCAGAGTTACCATTACTCCAGTTCCCAACAAGTTCTTCATCTGCATCTGAGACCACTTCAGCCTGGATTTCATTGTCCATATCATTAATGTATTTTGATCAAAGCCATTCAACAAGCCTCTAGGAAGTTTCAAACTTTCCCACATTTTCCTGTATTCTTCTGGGCTTTCCAAAGTGTTCCAACCTCTGCCTGTTACCAAGTTCTTGAGTCACTTCCACATTTTCAGGTATCTTTACAGCAGTGTCCCACTCTACTGGTACTACTTTACTGTATTAGTCCATTTTCACTCTGCTGAAAAAATGTACCCAAGACTGGGTAATTTATAAAGAAAAAGAGATTATTTGGACTCACAGTTCCATGTGGCTGAGGAGGCCTCACAATTAAGGCAGAATTTGAAAAGCATGTCTTACATGGTGACAGACAAGAGAGAATCTGTGCAGGGGAACTCCTCTTTATTAAACCATCAGATATCATGACACTTACTCATTGTCATAAGAACAGCAGGGAAAGACCTGCCCCTATGATTCAATTACATCCTTCTGTGTCCCTCCCATGACCACATCGTAATTGTGGAGCTATAATTCAAGATGAGACTTCAGTGAGGACACAACCAAACCACATCACTTATATATTATATGTTCTCATATATAACTAATTTAAAATAGGATTGTAACCATGAGAGAAATTTAGCAAAGCTGACTCCATCTTGCTTCTAACTTTACAAGATAATTGGCCTTTGCTTATTTCTGCTCACAGGCCAAGCTAACTATGGGAAGAATTCAGTTTATACTCTAACTTGAAAGACTATAAACTGGGATTTTATAATAAAAATCCCTTCCCAAAACTAACCCTCAAGAAGACACAGAGGGTATGAAACACAAGTAACATTGTTATGATGAAGATTTACAGAAACATTGTGACCTGACCAGTGATAAAGAATTTTTGCAAGCTCTTTGGACCTTGATTGATGCCCAGATGTCTATTGCCTCCAGTCACCTACTGAACTTCAAACCCCTTTTTGTTCCCTCTTTCCCTAGCATAAAAAGAGAATAAGGTTATATTAACTTAAGATTTCCTTTTCCATTTGCTGGCTTTCAGAAATAATGTTGCCATCCTTGTCCCTGCACCCTGTCTCTTGACTGGTTGGCTGTCATGCAGTGAGCAGTGCAAGCTTTAGACTTAAAAACGAGGATCTTTGAACGTATATAAATATTGTGTTCCTCATAGAAACTTTCCATTTATTTATTTATATGAGTGTTTTTTTCAGTTTGGACTCACAATTTCTAATATTAGTCAGTATGTTTTAACCCATCATTATCATTGAGAACTCATGAAAGGGCTGCTATTATGTCTCTGCAGTTTTATGTAGGTTGCTTATATTCTGTAGGTTGCATGGATCAAGAATTTACCAAATGCATTAAAGTAAAAAAGTAGTGATTTCGGCTGACATCCTTGCATTACCCTTTTTACAATTTATTCCTGCTTGCTTCTCCTCTCAAAAATATTTGCATTTTCTTTGTTTTTTCCAGTCTCATGAGATTATCAGAATTCTGTTGATTTTTCTGTGCTTTCTCAGCTGCTGTGCTGAGGCTCTCCCCTTGGATTTAACCAAAAATAGGCAAATGGCTTCAGAGAAGAAGCCACTTCTTCAAATTTTCAGAAAATCTGCCTACTTCTCTGCTGTTCCCTTCTCTCTGAGATATTGGTCCATAAAATGTTTGCCTCAGGAATTCTATGTTGCATTCAAATAAATGTTTGATATTGAATCCAAATTTTCTAGGTGTTCTAAGCAGAAACATTGTTGTGCTACAATCCACATTCTAATAGATGAAGAGTATTTTTGCTTAAGAATATAGTATATCTTATACTAAATATTAACTATATTCTCTGGTAAGTTTAGGTTTGAAAATTCAATATTTTAAGTGAAAGATACATACATATTACTTACCTAAATCCATAATAAAATAAATAAATATGATGACTCCACACATAAATGCAACTATAAGAAATTAAACAATTGAGGGACAATTTTCCCTAGGAAATGGTTTATGTTAAATTTCCTGACATCAAAATAGATATTTCACACTCTAGAATTTTACTTTAAAATCTCTTTAATCTTTATCCTTTAAAGACAGCAAACTGTAAGATTGGATGTTAGAAAAAATAAAACAAAATTAGCAATCATAACCCTATTACATTTAATTTTTCTCAAACGTCTAATCACATTAATCCTATAATTAGTATAAATAGATATCAAAGTGTGACAGCTATTTTCAAGAAAATATTAATAAAAACATTTACTACGTGTAAGATAGAGATTATCTAAAATAATCCCATAATATTAATATTAAAGAGAGAATGACGATTTAAATAACAAACATCATCACCATCAGCTTCTGGTTATATATTTACTTGAGATGTGATTATCTATATGTCTTTATATAATTTTCAGTTGAGAAGGTACCTATGAGAATTTAATCCTCCCGATTTTCAACTGTATCAAGTTAAGACTCTTAAAGCTCTGCTCACAGTCAAACCACTTAGAACCCAAGGAAATATAATTAGTGCATTTATATATCAGACTTGAGGATTATAATAATATTTGTGTTGCTTTGGGGATAACTCAATCAATTGAAGTTCTGTGGGAAATTCATCTCCAAATTGCCAGGTCCAGCTCACTTGCACCATGAACTAGCAGACCTTTGAGTATTTAATATAGATATTATTTTATAAATTTTTATTTGGGAAGTATTTCAGTTGAATAAAGAAATAAATCTTATGTTAAAAACAGTAATTCATAAAACGAGATAAATATGCAGTTCTCATTTATTTTTATACCAAGAACAATAATATTCTAAATCAAAATTGATAATACTTAATTAGAAAAGTATAATCACACAAGGCTTTAACAATTTCTTTCATAGAAATTTATTATGCATTATACAACAAAAGGTATTAATCATGAGTTTACATTCATTAGAAAATACTGTTATAATATCTATATGATTTAAAAATTGCAGGCTGATGTATTAACCTCAGAGGAAAAATAATTGAACACTACATATTGAATTAATAAATCATTAATTAAATAAAAATGTAAATATAAAAATAAATTTAGTGTAATAGTACAGAAAGAATATGATATTACCTCTCTTCAATTGCAGCAATTTCCCTATATATTAGAAGTAACCACTACACTGAATTAGATTTGAATACACACAAACACACACACACGCACACACACACACACACACACACACAGAGAGAGAGAGAGTAGACAGATTTGTTATTATTACCCTATAAGGTCCTAGGATATATAGAAACTAAACTAAATGTGAGAAGAAACACACTTTTCAGATATAGTTGCCTCCATAGTTATGAATGAAAACTTCTATCAATAAGATTTATTTTCACAAAATTTGGATTCAAGAAGCTGAGTGAAGCCTAAACACGATGAACTCAAAGAAATACATGACAAAGTTCATCATAAATAAATTTTTGAAATAAAGACAAAGAAAAAATTTTGAGAGCAGCCAACAGAAATTATACACTACAGGTGAAAAAATCATGTGAATAATGGAAATCATGTAGATTAGAAGAAAGTAGCATCAATTGTTTTCAAGTGCTGAAAGAAAAGAACTGTTAACTGAATTCTACATCCAGCAAAGGTATACATCAGAAATGAAGGGGAAATCAAGACATTGTCATACTAATTAAAATTGAGATAATTTTATTTTACCAGCATATTTATTAGAAAGGAATGACTAAATAAGGTCTTCTAAACACATAGGAAACAAAAAAGATATCTTGAAACATCAGAAGAAAGAAGATGGTAGGCAAAAATAAGATAAAATATTATAAGCTTAGCTTTTCCCTCTAACTTTTCTAAATTACACTAGATGGTTAAAGCAAAAATCATAAAACTGTCTCATATGGTTCAAAATGGAGATTCAGGAAATATTTAAGACAATAATATTATAAATAGGAAAATGTAAAAGGAGACAAAGAGAGGTAGGATTTATTCCACTCAAATTGGTAAAATAACAATAGCCATAAACTTTCATAGGACAGAATATATTATTTTTAAGTACCCACAAAACACATACCAAAATAGGTAATATTCTAAGCCATAAAACAATCTTCAGAAAACCTCAAAGAAACTAAAAGAATTGAAATAATACTTGCTCACAATTGATTCAAACTAGAAATCAATAACAGAAATACAACAAAAAAAAAACCCTTTTAAATAATATATGGTTTAAAGAGGAAATTTCAGAAGAAAGTCAAAACATACATTTAACCATATTAAAATGAAAACACAATATAGCAAAATTTAAAATTAAATAGGTAAGACTCAACAAACTAAAAAAGCTTTTGCACAGCATAGGCAACAACAAAGTAAAGAGAAAATCTATTGACTAGAATAAAATATTTGCAAGCCAAATCCAATGAGTAATTAATATTTTAAAAATAAAAATTCTTATTATTCAATAGCAAAACAAGTAAATATCCTGATTTAAACTGGGCAAAATGTCTGAATAGACATTTCTCCAAAGAAGACATACATATGGCCAATAAGTATATGAAAAGAGGATGATCAACATCACTTAACAGCAGCAAAATGCAAATTAAAACCACAATGAGATGTCATTTCACACCTCTTAGGATGGTTATTACAAAACAGAAAATAAATAACAAATGTTTGTGAGGATATGGAGAAATCTAAACCCTTATACACTGATGGTGTGGTGGAAATGTAAAATTGTGCAGCTACTATGGAAAACAGTATTGAGACACCTAAAAAAATCAAAAACAGAACTACTGTTCAATCTAAGAATCCCAGTTCTGAGGATATACTAAGTGAATGGAAATCAGAATCCTAAGGAAATATCTGCACACCTATGTTCACTGAAACATTACTCACAATATCCAAGGTATGGAAACAACTCAAATGTCAATTGACAGGTGAATGGACTTGTTTCAATGTAGTATATACATATAATAAAATATTTTTCAGTCTTTACAAAGGAAGAAATTCTGCCACTTGTAACAACATGGATGAACTTGAAGGACATTATGTTAAGTGAAATAAGACAGTCACAGAACAAATACTGCATGAGTCCACTTATTTGAGATATCTAAAATAGACTCATAAAAGCAGAGAGTAGAACAGTGGTTACTGGGTACTTGGGAGAGGAGAAAATGGGAATTTTCTGTTCAATTGGTATAAATTTATAGTTAAACAAGATAACTAAGTTCTAGAGATTTGCTGTAAATGCATACTGCATTATGCAATTAAAAGTTTGTTAAAAAGGATGATGATGTTGTGTTCTTATCATAAAAGAAAAAGAGGAACACATGAAAACTTTTGGAGGTAATAAAAATGTCTATAACCTTACATGTGTGATAGTTTTATAGTGTATACATATGTTGAAACTCATAAAATTATATGCATTAACTATGCATATTTATTTTTATAGCAATTGCATATCTTGATAAAGCTGTTACAAAATTTAGTGATACATAGATAAATTAGTGTGGAGGGAAAATCTTACAGCAATAAATACATACATTAGGAAAGAGGATATGTTTCTATCAATAACCTAACTTCCCAATTCAATAACCTAGAAAAGAAGATCAAAATAAACTCCAAGCAAGCAAAATGAAGAAAATAGAAAAATAAGATAATAAAATTGAAATTAGAAAAGTCGTACAGAAAATCAGCAAAACAAAGAATTTCTTCTTCACAGATACCTATAAAATGTACAAGCCTCTAGAAAACTGATAAAGAAAAAAAAGACGAGGTAACACAGATTACCAATGTTAGAAATAAAACAGGTAATATCATTATAGACCCTGTAGACATCAAAGAAAAAAAAAGAAATACTATAAATAACTTTTCACCCATCACTTTGAAAATAACTTGAAATAGTTTATTCCTCAAAAGTAAATCTGATACAACTCATCTCATATTAAATAAACAATTTTAATAGCCCTATAACTCTAAAGAAAATTAATTCATAATTTAAAACTTTCACTATATCAATGTCCAGGCCTTGATGGTTACCAAATATTTAAAGAATTAATGTTGATTACCGACAATCTATTTCTTAACATATAAGTGAAAACAACACTCAATTTACTTTATGAAGCTGGTATTACACTGATACCATTTCTGACAAAAACTAGTAGAAAACAGTAAGTTAAATACCAATAATTCCCATAAATATAGACAAAATATCTTAGTAGTAGCAAATAGAATTCGGCAATATACAAAAATAATTATATTTCTAACTAAGTAGGGCTTATTACAGAGGTGAAAAACTCATTCAGTAGTCAAAAATAAATTAATGTAATTTTCCATATTATAGGTTACACAAGAAAAATCACATGATCATATCACTTGATGTGGAAAAAGTACTTTACCACATTCAACACCCATTTATAATAGTGACTCTCAGAAAACTAGGAATAAAGAACCATAACCTTCTTAGCTTGATAAAGAGCATTTATTCAAAACCTACAGCTAACATGTTTATTCATGAAACACTGAATACTTTCCCCTACGATCCAGAACAAGGAAAAAATATTTACTCTCATCACTTCTATTCAAAATAGTGCTAGAAGTTTTAGCCAGTGCACCAAGGCAAGAAAAGGAAATAAAAGGCCTAAGGATCATTTAAAAATAAATTAATTAATACGTAAAAGTTTCCCTATTTACAAATCACAAGGTTGTTTATTTAGAAAATTCCAAGTAATCTAGAAATCTCCTAGAATTCGTACCCCAAAATTGAAAATATAATATCATTTCTAATCACTCAAAAAATAAAATACTTGTGTCAATCTAGCAAATAATGTATAGGACTTTTCTGCTGATAACAACACAATGCTGCTAAAACGTATCTGGTAAGGGATAAACAAATGGAGAGATATGCTGTGTTTAATGATTGGAAGGTTCAACATAGCAATGATGTCAATTCTCCTTAAATTGATGGACAAGTTTAACCCAATTTCGATCCAATTTTTAAAAGGATTTTTTGTAGGCATAGACAAGATTAATCTAACATTTATAGGGAAAGACAGAGGCACTAGAATAAGAAAAACAAAATGTGAAAAAAATAATGAAGTAGAAGGAAAGACTACTTCCTTTTAAAACTTATTATTTAGATACAATAATCAAGACTGTGGTTAAGACAGAGGTATAAGCACATAGATAAAGGGACAGGATAGAGGATCCGATACAAATTAACCAATCGGAGTTTTGTTTTTATTTTCTATGTGTTTGTTTACAAAGGCAAAAAACAATTCAATACAGGAAAGAGAACTTTTCAACAACTGATGCTAGAGTACTTGTACATCCATAGGTAAAATAACTTACAACTTAGTCTCACACGTTATGCAAAAAAGAAACTCAAAATGTTTCACAGATTTTGTGCCAAAAAGAATAAATCTTTTGAATGTAGAAACAGGCAGCATGTTGAACTGAACACTAAAAAGTAAATTTATAATAGAAAACCTGGACTTAATTAAAATTTAAAATTTCACTCTATGAAAGACTTTGCTAAAGTAATGAATACACAAGCTACAGAGTAGGAGAAAATATATGCCAACAGACTATTTCACCAAAACTAGTTTTTAATATAAGGAAAGAATTCTAAAAATCAAGAGCCAAACCAAACCCAACAAATGCAAAACAACTTAATTTGAAAACTGCATAAGAGGTAAACAGACATTTCACTGAAGAGGATACACAGAGTACATGGAGAGATGTTCATCATTAACTATTTGGAAAATGTAAATTAAAACCACAATGAGTTAATACTACACACCTATCAGAATAACTAAAATAAAAATTATTGACAAAATCCAATGTTTGCAAAGATGTGGAGAAATAGAATAATTTATATATTATTGTTGGGAATGTAAAATAGGGTGGAAATTCTAGTAAACAATTGGACAGTTTCTTAAAAAACTAAACATGTTTACTTCTATACGGTTCACCAATTGCATTCTTGAACCTATATCACAGAAAAATGAAAATGTATACTAATATATAAAGTTGTATAAGAATATTTTAGCAGTTTTATTAATAATATGCAAAAAAAAACAGAAATCAAATATGCTGCAATGATTGAACTGTGGTAGAGTCATACCATGGAAAATTATTAATCAATAAAAATGAATTAGCTGGTCATACAACTAACAAGGGACATGAAGGACCTCTTCAAGGAGAACTACAAACCACTGCTGAAGGAAGTAAGAGAGGACACAAACAGATGGAAAAACATTCCATGCTCATGGTTAGGAAGAATCAATATCATGCAAATGGCCATACTGCCCAAAGTAATTTATAGATCCAATGCTATCCCTATCAAACTACCATTGACATTCTTCACAGAACTGGAAAAAACCACCTTAAACTTCATATGTCACCAAAAAAGCCTGCATAGCCAAGACAATCCTAAGCAAAAAGAACAAAGCTGGAGGCATCATGCTACCTGACTTCAAATTATACTGCAGGCTTATGGTAATCAAAACAGCATGGTACTGGTACATGGTACTGGTACATGGTACTGGTTCCAAAACAGAGATATAGACCAATGGAACAGAACAGAGGCCTTGGAAGTAATGTTACACATCTACAACCATCTGATCTCTGACAAACCTGACAAAAACAAGCAATGGGGAAAGGATTTCCTGTTTAATAAATTGTGTTAAGAAAACTGGCTAGCCATGTGCAGAAAGCTGAAACTGGACCCCTTCCTTACACCTTATACAAAAATTAACTCCAGATGAATTAAAGATTTAAACATAAGACCTAACACCACAAAAACCCTAGAAGAAAACATAGGCAATATCATTCAGGAAATAGGCATAAGCAAGGATTTCATGACAGTATTATAATTTATGAGACTACTCTCATATATGTGATCCGTCACTTACTGAAACATTATGCAGAGAATAGGGCATATATCAAAAAAATTCTCTCTGTCTCTTGCAAGACAGAGAGAATTTACAGCCAGGAAGAAAACCCTAGCCTTTTAGGAGAGAAATGGGTCACTTCAGGGGACTCATAGGATTAAGGAAAATAAAAGACTTTAGGGTTTTTGAGTGCATGATTCCTACATGCCCACGCCCCAAATCTCAGGGGTTTATTCTTTCCAATCAGGGAAGGCATACTTGGGATAGACTGCTGGGGGGTGATAAATTCACAATCTTCATTGAAGCACTGCCATAATTATAATATGCCACAGGTCTTAGTGATTTCTACCCCTTATCTAAAAGAGTACTTTTTTTGTTTTACTGGCTTTGATACTACCTGATTTTCACATTTTAATTTAATTGGTAATTAGTCAACCTCAGATAGGCATTGTTTTTCTTTAGTACATCAGCAATGTCCAACAATAGTCCTTATATTTATTTTTGAATAATTAATGTTGTTTTGAAGCTCTCAGAAGTCGGAGATACCACACTTAGCAGGGCATTTCCTTCAACCAGTGTACCACACCAAACAGTTATCACTGGTGAAAGTTTTAGTAATTTCACTGTCACTTTGAACCATTGTCTATTTGTGCTTCATCTTTAACTAGTGAGTGATTGAGTCCTCATTGCAATTGATGATGCCTATGGCAATGTACTGAAACAAGTATCAGACACGAAAGATATACTTGGAAATATAAGTAAGGTACATAATCAAAAGAATAGTACTCCTGGGGTTCAGGGCCTCAACAGGTAGTACTCTCTGCCTAGGTCTATGAGCAGTAATATATTCAGCTTTAGCTACACAAATACTTCCTCTTTGTGTATACCAATTTATATTCTTGCCAGCAATATTCAAAATTCTCAGAATTCTTGCCAACCTCTTTTTCATTTCAGCTATTATTTTAGATTTATAATAATATCAATTTTTAGTTTTGCTTTTTATTTTCTAATGGCTATTAAAGAGTTTAGCATTTTTTCAAAAATTAGAACAATTTAAAGTCCTTTTTGGGGAAACACCCAATTTTCTTATGAATTATGTGCTTTTTTATTATTAATTTTTAGGAGTTTTATATTTCAGATGTAAATTTGAGTAAAATAATTTAATTTTAATGTATCCATTTTATCTTTTATTGAACTTTAACAATTGCATTTTTTTATATCTGACTGTAATATCATTGTCTATCTCAAATAATCAAGCTATATTACATATTTTTTTCCCAAAACTTTCATTTTTGGATCAACTGTACATTATTTCATTTTTTTTTTTTCATTTTTGGATCAACTGTACATTATTTCAACTGTACATTATATCAACTGTACATTATTTCATTATCTTCTGGCTTTCATTGCTTATTTGGAGAAAAGAAAATTCTCGTTCTTCCTCTGATGTTAAACTGTGAAGCCATATTGCTCTACACTTTTGGGTAATGTTAAGACACGCTTAACATAGTAGTTCTTATAATTATCTCTTTTAGAATCTGCATAGTTTTAGGATTTTCGTAATGTGTATAGTGTCCTTTCTAAGTTTGGGAGTTTGGGTGTATTTTGAGTTCTATTCTTTTTTAACATTGCTTCTAAAATCTCACAAAATTTTAAGAATGTTTTATATAATTCTTCTTTCTTTTTCTTCAGAAGCCAAATTTTATGAAATAAATACCTTTCTTCTCTCTCAAAGACTATATTTTGAACTGTTCTTTTTTATAATTCTTCTTTTTTCTGAATGTCTTGTTACAATAACCTAACATAGGTCCATGATTACTGTATGAGTGAATCATGGCCAGAGATATTAAGAAGTCATTGAATATTTTCAGCAGTAGAATGATATTGTCACATCTACATCTTAAAAACAATACTTTTCCTGTAATATTATTTTAAAAATTAATTACTAAAATCAGGAAAGACATTTAAATGTTTCCCACTAGTCAGATAAGTAACGGGAGCGATCAGGAGAGGAGGAATCAGATGGGGAAAAATACTATGAACTTAACTGTTAATCCAAATTCAGAATTAATCTTTATTATTTATGATGAGAATGTAGTAAATCTGTTTCTTTCTAAGATTGAAATGTGTTTAGGGTAAGTTGCTAAAATCAGAACTATTCTCAGTGAAATTATAACCATAACAATACAGAGGAGACAATTATTCTTACAAATATCTTGCAGCAGCACACTGACTTGCCTATGTTATTAGTTCCCATATTTAAACAGTATTCGTAATGTGAAAATATTATATACTACCCTTTATTTTAAACAGAGTTGTGCCAAAATTGATGTTATTTCTGTCAAAATATTGCAGATTATAACCAAAAGAAATAAACAAAACAAAATAAAATCAATAACACATTCCCCAGGCACTAAAGAGTAAACTGAAAGAGGAAAGTCTGTTTTTAGTGTATCATGACAGACCACAGCAGGGTTCTTCATGGGAAATGCTACAAGGCATATTCCAATTGAAGGAATAAGCTTTAATAGGAATTCAGTTTTACACATAAATATATACTGTGTGATAATCTCAAATCTATTTATTCAACAGCTGGATCTCAGGATTAGAATGAAGATGACAGAGGCATAGAGAACTACGTTCCTACAGAGTCAGAAAAATCCCATTAACTTTTAATGACCTACTTTTCTTAGGCTTTTAGTTTAAAACTATGACATAACCTACTGGTTATTTTGTTTTATTTTATGAGATTCAGAGTGTACAAAATGAGTTGCACATATTTTATTAATAATAGTCATTTTAATTTAGAGAGTCAGTCCAAGGCCAGGGTAGGTATTTAGAGACTAATTTAGAAGTGGCACAGAGAAACCTAAAGGATAATATATGCAAAACAGGGAAGTTTTGAATGTCATCAAAATTTATAGTAGTATACATCTAGAAATTAAATCTCAGTGCTATGGTAGTTCCTGTACCAGTCAATACTTCCTTGGTTCATCTGTCTGCACAACTGTCATCTTACAACAACAACAAAGCCTTTTATGACCAGCTAATGATCTATGTTATTAGTTTAATTATTGTCTGGCCACTTAGAGACTCAACTTATTGGAAAGCAAATGGTGATTATCACAATTGAAAACTCCCTTGGCTCACATTTTATTCTGGACACTATCTCATAGATTTATTACTTTGATGTTTTATATAAAGAAAAGTTTAAACATTTTATTATTGAATTTTGTGATATATACAATGAGGCTTAAATATTTCTTTTCCAAATGGTGAGTCTTATAAATTTTTCTCCACTTGATTACTTATCTGCATTAAATCATGTTACAATTAAAAAATAACAATTCTCATTGTGTTGTGGATACTGTTCTAAATGTTTCATATGTATTTGTTTTTATGAGACTTGGGTTATTCCTTAATAGGAGAGGAAGGCAGAGCAAGATGGCTGAATAGAACCCTCTTGCAATCATCCTCCCACAACACCACCAAACTGAACAACTATATACACAAGAAAGGACCTTCAGTAATAACCAAAAAAATCATATGAGCCATTGCTGTACCTAATTTTAATATAATATCAAAGAAAGAAGCATCAAAGAGGGGAGAAAACAATCTTGCAAAGCCTGCACCATCCTTTGCCCATCCCGTATCAGCACTGTGGAGAGGAGCTTGTACTCTTTGGGGAGGAAGAGTTGAGTGTGAGTCTGTGCAGTGTAACTGGTGCTGACCTGTTATGGCGAAACACAACATAGGGTAGAATTTTATTCTACTCACAGAGAGAGCATTTAGACCAGCCCAAGGCCAGAGAGGAATTTTCTGCCTTGGCTCATGAGACTAAGTCCTGGCTGGCTCCACCACTGGTTGACTAACATGGCCTGCAGCTGAGAATAAACTTGAGTGGTAGACAAAAAGAACTGCAGTATTTGGGCAAGCCTTGGTGCTGTGCTGGTCTCAGAAGTAGTGGCTTTGGGGTACATATGATCCAGTGCAACACTAGCTGGGATGGGCAAGGGAGTATTTACATGACCTGTCTACCAATTCCAGGAAGTACAGGTCAAAGAGAGACTCCTCTGCTTGGGGAAAGGAGAGGGAAGAGTAAAAAGAACTTATGTCCTACAACTTGAGTACCAGGTTAGTGACAGTAAAGCACCAAGTAGATTTCTAAAGTTTCCAATTCCAGGTCCTCACTTCTGGATAGCATTTCTACACCCATGCTGGACCAGAATGTAATGTGCTGCCAGGAAGGGAAGAATCCATCACAGCAAGATCCAACACCTACTGACTAACAGCCCTTGGGTCTTGAATAAACATCACTAGTAGACAGGCAATAGTCACCACAGGTCTTGTGCAAAATCTCAGGTGTGACCCAGTGCTGTGCTAGCTGTGGTGGCCACAAGACTTCTCATGTAACCTCTCTCCCAACTCCAAGCAGCCCAGAATATAGAGATTCTTATGCTGATTAGGGGAAAGAGAGGGAACGGAGGAAGATATTTTGTCTGCTAACTCAATAAATTCTCTCCTATCTTACCCGATCCTACTAAAGTGGTGCCTCTAGGAGTTGGCAAGAATCAGAGCATTCTTGGGCTTAGGATATCTCTTAGTGCTGATATGTCTGCAGTGACCACAAGTTTAGATCACAACACTCATTCTACTCTGAAAACATAAAAAATCTGCTAAAGAAAGATAGTTACAAACAAGCCCAGACTGCAAAGATTGGAATAAATACCCAATTCTTGAATGCCCAGACATCAACAAATGTTCATAGTCATCAAGCATATCCAGGAAAACACAATCTCACCAAATTAAATAAGGTGTAAATGGAATGACTAAGAAATGTGATCTTTCAGAGACTTCAAAATAGTGGTCTTAAGCAAACTAAGTGAACTTCAAGATGCCCAGAGAAGAAATTCTAAATTCTATCTCAGAAATTGAACACTAAGATTGAAATAATTTTTAAAAGCAAGCTGAAATTCTAGAGCTGAAAAATTTAACTGACAATTTGAAAATATGTATGAGTCTCTCAACAGCAGAACTATTCAAACAGAAGAAAAAAGTTAGTGAGTTTGAAGACAGCCTATATGAAAATAGTCAGAGAAGAAAAAGAAAAAAATAGAAAAAAAGATGAAACATGCCTACAAGATCTAGAAAATAGCCTCAAAAAAGCAATTCTAAGAGTTATTGGCCATAAAGAGGACATAGATGGTGAGATCTGAGTAGAAAGTTAATTCAAAGGAAAAATAACAGAGAACTTTCCAAGCCTAGAGGTAGTTATGAATACCCAGATAGAAAAAGGTCATAGAACTCCAAGAAGATTCAACCCTAATAAGACTGCCTCAAGACATAAATTACTTATACTGCAAAACATTAGAAATAAAGAGTCCTAAAAGCAGTAAGAGAAAATAAGCAAATCACAAATAAAGGACGTCCAATATGCCTGGCAACATACTTCTAAGCAGAAACCTTGTGGGACATGAGAAAGTGGCATAAAATAGCCAGTGCTGAAGGAATAGTATTTTCAACCTAGAATAACATGTCCAGCAAAATTATCCTTAAAACATGAACTAGAAATAAAGATTTTTCCAGGTAAACAAACAAACAAAAAAGGTAAGGAAATATTTTCAGCACAAGACCTGTCTTACAAGATATGCTAAAAGAAATTTTTCAGTTTGAAAGGAAAGGACATTAATGAATAACCAGAATTCACCTGAAAGTATAAAACTCAATACTAATAGTAAGTACATAAATATAGAATAGCGTAATACTCATATCTTTAATATAAGACAGAAAGACAAACCTATCAAAAACAATAGCTACAATAATTTTTAAGAGATAGTATAAAAAAATATGAACAAAGACAATAAAAATTTGAAAAGTTAGATGATTGAAGTTAAAGTGTAGAGTTTTAAAAATTTCTCTTTGTTTACTTTTATTATCATTTATTGGTAATCAAAATTAAGTTGTCATCAGTTTAAAACAATTGGTTATAAGATGTTATTTGCAAGCCTTTGTAACCACAAAACAGTAATAGCAGATACACAGAAAACTAAAAGCAAGAAATAACATACTACAATAGAAAAATCATTTACACAAAAGAAGATGTAAGAAAGAAAGGAAGGAAGAGAAAAACAATTGGAAGGCAAATTACACATGGTAGTAGTAAGTTCATGCCTATTAATATTAACATTTAATATAAACACACTAAATTATAGGTGCATCAATCTACCATGGCACATGTATACCTATGTAACAAAGCTGCACGTTCAGCATATGTGCCCCAGAACTTAAAGTAAAATTTAAAAAAAAAAGTGATAAAACCCAATGCTGCCTACAATACAAGAAACATGCTTCACCTATAAGACAAACATAGACTGAAAAATAGGAATGGAAATAGGTATTCTACAAAAGTAGAAACCAAAATTGAACAGGACTAGCTATATTTATACCTGATAAAATATATTTCAAGAAAAAATGGTAGAGAGGGATAAAATTTTCATTATGTAATCATAAAGAGATAAATCCAGCAAGAAGATATAATAATTATAAATATCTATTCTCCCAACACTTAAACACCCTACCTTCAGAATTGGACATATTGTTCAGAAAAAAAATCAACTAAGAAACTTCTAACTTAACCTGTCCTATAGACCACATGGACCTAATAGACAATTACAGAACATTTTATCTAATAGCTGCAGAATACACATTCCTCTGTTCAGAACATGAAACATTCTTGAAGATAGACTATATGTTAGGCCACAAAACAAGTCTCGAAAATGTTTTAAAAAAAATGTATCACATATGGTTTCTGAGCACAATGGAATAAAACTAAAAATTAATAGCAAGAAGGTTGAAAACTACACAAACTCATGGAAATTAAACAATATATTTCTGAATGACCATATGTCAATGAAAAAATTAATAGGGCAATTAAAAAATTTTCATGAAACAAAAATGGAAACACATTATAACCTGTGGAATAGAACAAAACTAGTACAAATAGGGAAATTTATGTTTATTAATGCCTACATTGAAAAATCAGAAAAACGTTAAATAAAATTTAATGATGCATCTTATAAAACTAGAGAAGCTGGAACAAACCAGATTCAAAATTAGTGTAAATAAATAGTAAAAATGAGAGCAGAAATAAATGTAATTGAGACCGAAAAAGTATCAAAGATCCGGAATAGGAAAAGTTATTCTTTTAAAAGATTAAAAAAAAAAAAAAAAAGATAAACCTACAGCCAGACTAAGGAAAAAAAAAGACACAATAAACGAAATCTGAGATGATAAATAAAACATTGCAACCAACATCACAGGAATTCAAAAGTTTATTAGAGGATGGCTAGTATGAAAAAGCCGAAATAATAGATGCTAGCAAGGTTGCAGGGTAAAGAGAATGCCTGTACATTTTGGTGGGAGTGTAAATTAGTTCAAGCATTGTGTAAAGTCGTGTGACAATTTCTCTAAGAGCTAAAATCAGAACTGCCATTTGACCCATCAGTCCCGTTGTTCCTCTATGTACATACCGTGAATCCCGAATACCTGGGACAGATCTGTTAATTTAGAAGGTTTATTTTGCCAAGGTTGAGGACATGCCCCTGTGACACAGCCTCACAATGTCCCGATGACATGTGCCCAAAGTGGTCAGAGCACTGTTTGGTTTTACACATTTTACGGTGACATGAGACATCAATCAGCATATGTAAGATGAACATTGGTTCCGTCCAGGAGGTGGGACAGCTGGAATCAGGGCGGGAACCTCCGGATCATAGGTAAAGACACAAATGGTTGCATTCCTTTGAGTTTCTGGTTAGTCTCTCCGTAGGAGGCAATCAAATATGCATTCATCTCAGTGAGCAGGGGAGTGACTGAATAGAATGGGAGGCAGGTTTGCACTGAGCAGTTCCCTTTAGCTTAGTGATTTGGGGCCCCAAGATTCACTTTCCTTTCACAATATTTATGATAAAGCTTAATTCACAAATTAGGTACAGTTAGAGATTAATAACTAATAATAAAATAGAACAATTATAACTATATACTGTAATAAAGGTTATGTAAGTGTGATCTCTTTTTCTCTCTTTTCCTCTCTCAACATATCTCATTTTACTACACTATGGGGAACTGAATCCTTAGAACCTTCAACCTTGAATAAAGGAAAACTGCTATATTTTTTTATTTGATTAGATTAAACCTTAATTTTAATACTAAAATTACCTTTGACTAATTGAAAGGGAAATTTACATATAGTGGAAGAAAATTATAGTTTGAAAATTATCAATTTGTCATTGTCATAAATTGATATTAAGAACATATGAAGACTATTTAATTGAATACAACAGGACTTGCTTATAAAACATTATTCTAGCAAGAATTTATCGTATCTTACAATGGAACATCTGGCAGGCTACATGACATTTATTAAATTTGGCTTTTTCTCATATAAGGCATGCCAACGCTTCAACTTAATAAACATTGATGGCTCATGCCAATCATTTGTTTCCTGACAGCCCAGATACACATATTTATTTGAATGATTTGGGGCTATATGGCATCCAAAACAAGACAAGCAATGTCACTGGAGTCAAAACTGAATCGAAGTACAAAGAAAAATAATATATGCACAATCTAATTTGCAGGAAAAGAAAGTATACAGTCATTTGGAGCTATTTTTCTGATATAACATTCCACGTGATGGAAAATATCAGAAGAAAATAGGAAGCAAATAATTGATAGAATAACCTTGTATGTAATTAAAAACTGTGGAAACCTGGTTCTGGAACTGCTTGGCATTCTTCAGACAGTTTTACACAAAGCAAGAATGGACAAAATCACAATTCATTTCATCTGTGCCTTTTTCCTCTACCCAAAATGCAAGTCATCTATGGCAAAACTATTTCCTTTGCCCTAATTATCATGAAGTAGTCTCCCACTTACCTGTTAGCCTATGCTCCAAGACCCCCAGTGGATGCCCAAAACTAGAAATAGTACAAAAGCCTATACACATTGTTTTTTATTATACACATATACCTATGATAAAGTTTATAAATTAGGCACAGTAAGAAGTTAACCACAACAACGATAGTAAAATGGAATAATTATGATAATATACTGTAATAAAAGTTATGTTAATGGTGTCTGTTTCTCTCAAAACATTTTAAAGGACTGTACTCATTCTTCTTTCTCTGATGATGAGAGATGATTAAATGTCTATGTGATAAGATAAGGTGAAGTGAATGGCATAGGCATTGTGACATAATGTTAGGCTATTATCGAACTTCTGATTATACATCAGGACACACATCTGCTTTCATTGATCTTGGATCATTGAACAATAACAATGTCTATGATTGACTGTCAGGAGCAGACAATGTTTGGAATTTTTCACTTAATATTTTAAGATCAGTTGAATAAATAATAAAATATTTTCAAATGCTATAACATAGTCTTTGGCTAAACATATTTATAATGTTGTATTTCTACATAACCAAACATATGACCAAACAAAAAGCAAAAAAAAAAAATTGTTTAACTCAAGGATATATATCTTACCCTTTTTTAATCATTAAATAATATTTCAAATACCAGAAGTAATTACTTTTTCAGGTACTTGGTTGAATAAAACCAGTAATTACGTTATTTTAGAACCAGTTTGTTATTCTCTAATTAGCAAAGAAGGTATTATTAGATATATTTGAAAAACTCAGTGAAATTTACAAGTTTCATCATAGTTATACCATTTTAATATATTTTATTGCTCAATTATTGCACTAAGATGTGTGAATTTAATCAGATGTATATTCTATGAGCTATATTTGTAAAATATTTTCTCCTTATATTATTGTTAAAGAATACATTCATGGAGTTACTATACTAAACCTTATTTATTAGATTGTTTTATAATTTTTTTTCCTATGAAGCCTTTTTCATATTTTAGCTAGTATGTCACAGTAGCTTTATGAGTACAGTAGATTTTATTTAAGATTAGTTGCTGCTATGATCTCAACTTTTTTGTCTCTTCCCTCAAATTCTTATGTTAAAATCTAATCACCAACGTAAGAGTATTTACTATGAAGTAGGGCCTTTGGGAGGTTAATAGGTCATAAGGACCAAATTCTTATGAATGGTGTTTATGCCCATGTAAATGAAGCCCTAGAGAGCTGCTTTGTTCCTTCCACCATTCGAACACGGAGAAAGAAGGTTATTCTATAAAACAAGAAGACTTTACCAGACACCAAATCTGTTGGCACCTTGATCTTGGACTTCTGAGATTACAGAACTGTGAGAAATAAATTTCTGTTGTGTATAAGCTTTCCAGCATGGTATTTTGTTCGAGCAGCTCAAGCAGACTAAGAGAATTTTAAATTATATATTATTATGTAATTCAGAATTTACAAATTCAGTATTGTTATGTAGTCTAATAAGGTTACCATTTTTTATTGTTCAGTGAATAACATTACTTTATCAAAGGTTTTGCTCTATATAGTAAGACCCCTACTTAGAATGGTTCCGCTTATTTATTTTTTTTTTTTTACTTTCTGATATTGCAAAAGTTACATGCTTCTAGTAGAAATTTTTTTCAGGTACCTATACAACCATTCTGTATTTTTTTACTTTCAATACATTATTCAATAAATTGCATGAGATGTTGGATACTTCATTATAAAATAGGCTTCATGTTATATGATTTTGCTCAACTGTATGCTACTCTAAGTGTTTTGAACATGTTTAAAGTACACTAGGTTAAGTTACGATGTTTGGTAGATTCGGTATATTAAATGAATTTTTGATGTATGATATTTTCAACTTACAAAGTGTTTATTAGTACATATCTCCATTGTAAGTCAAGGAGGATCTGTATTCAAATTCAGTAAACAGAAATAAGAGCATACAATCAGCATTTTAGTTATGTTTTCCTGATGTATTTGTTCTCGTTGTTTATTTTTAATCTTGGTATGTCATCTAACAGTAAATATGCCTCATGTAAATAGCATATATTGGGCTTTATTCCGTTTTATGTTATGTATTCTATCTATGACACTTTTTTGGGGGTGGTTTAAAACTTCTTTTCTTCTTTCTCTGGGATTATTCTGTTTATTTCCTCTCCTCTGGTGAAGATTAATTTTTGTTGATTTAGTAATCATCTTTTAAATTTTACTTGTAGACTTAGATATCACTATCTATCTCAGTAGATTAAGTTCAATGGAACTTATAAATTCCATTTTCTTCCTGCCCCATTCTATCTTCTGCAACTTTCTCTCATGGTGTTCTACAAATGAAGTCTAGTCTTTTTTCTCAGAATAATTTCTCATTAGTCATAATTATTGCTTACATTATTTATATTCAATATGAATATAAATTTAATGACAATCATACTCATATTTGTATATAACACCTGGTTAGTATTGATTTTTTTTGAAGTTTATTATTTCATGTATCTTTTAGGTTAAATTTATTTATATGTCTGAAATACCTTTATCTGGAATCTTCAATTTGAGTTTATCTAGGTCTGAAATGTTGACAAATTTCTTCTGTTACATGTTGTGGCTGATGAAAAGCATGCTGTAATTGTAATTGTCATACCTCCATAAGCAATATGTGTTTTTTTCTGACAACTGCTTGCATTTTCTATTTGCTTTTGTATTCTGTAGATGCACTAAAATGTGAATAAGTATAGAAATAGTTCTATCTGTGCTGCTTGAGGCTGCGCAAGTTGTTTCTGAGAAGTCATATTCTCATTTTTGTCATTTTTAACAATATTGATTCCCTGAATATCGAGCTGTGCCTCTGCTCCCATCCCTGAATCTCCTATTTTCTTCATTTTAATTTTTTTGTTTGTATGGTTTTTATTTTTGTTAATAGACACAGGGTCTGCTACGTTGCTCAGGTTGGTCTCAAACTCCTGGGCTCAAGCAGTCCTCCCACCTCAGACTCTCAAATTGCTGGGATTATAGTTGTGAGCCACCATCATGCCTGGGCTTCTTTTTCCAAACAAGTGCTGGGCCTTCCTGTTTTGTCCTTCATGGCTTTTAAACAATATTTATTTCCCTCCCTTCCTCCCTCCTTCCCTTCCTTCCTTCCTTCCTTCCTTCCTAAGATTTTGGTAGAAGTGGAATGCTGCTGTAACAAATGCCTAAAAATGGAATAACATTAGTTGAAGTTTAAAGTGCTTATAAATTTCTTCAAATATTTTTGCACTTGTCCTATCAGTAAACATAACCTTTTAGTTAAAAATATACATTTATATCCAAAATATAGTCTTAAATCCTTCCCTAGTACATTCATCTTATTACCTTAGTTTTCCAGACTACATTTTGTTATCTATAAACCCAATAATTGGTTTGTCATTAACAGGAGAGTAATTGCAACAGTGGGGTTTTCTGGCATTTATTCTTCCAATTATATTAAGATCAGTATACATTTTTTTTATTAGCTCCCAGCACAAATGGTTAACAGTTTGAGGATTTGTACAGCACTTCCTGCTAAATTTCATTATTTGATTTGTTTTGACAAAGGAAAGGTTGTTACACTAGTGTGCTGACAAACTGGCAAACCTTGCTTCTGCTCTTATAACTTTTTAAACGTCATAGTTAATACTCATCTAATGTTCCTCAACTGTGTACCACAGGAGTGCATACCGTTCACATACAGTTAACTGAGAAATCACTGCAGTGATTCAGACAAATATTGAAAGTGATGTGCTGATGGTAGCAGTCTATGATTTGACCCAGATAAAGAAAAATATATGTCATTTTTCCTCTCATGCAACGTATGTTTATGGCAAAAAGAATTTAGTTATTTGTCACAGTATTTTTCACTGTCTACTATATTTCTGTTGTATTTAGCTTTACTTTCCCATTTTATCACTTTAAATATGCTATTATGGTAATTTCATATTGAAATACAAAAATAATGAAGCTCATTAAATAAAATCCTGGTAAAATATTTACATAACAGGAATGAAAATTGAATAACCCCGTGGTATTTGTTTAGGTCCTCCTATCTACGTATGCAAGCAGACATAACAAGGGAGTAAAATCTCTGTATTTAGATCTCAGAATCATTTGAATCATTTTAAAGTAACTATTTCATAAGATTGACAGTTTTTCTAAAGTTAGGCTGTGTTGCCTTCATTGTACTTTGAAGGAAAAATGTATAAAAGTGAGAAAATAATAAATATTAAATGGCAATGCAAGATGAGTTATTGCAAAAGTTTTGGAAACTTTTGACCTTGATATCATTAATCCTGAGTTTGAATTTCAGTTTAAGTTTATTGTTCTTACTCTATCATCCTTTTTCTACAAGAGATTTTAAATGACATATAGCAACTCTCTTTTGCATCTTTGTAGAAGTCAAAAAAATAAAGAGAAAAACAAAAAATGGCCTTTATTTACATATGTATTTACTCACTGAGGATGGTTCTTCAAAATTTTAAAGAATTAACTTAGTAAATTTTTTTATACTGGAGCTTTTAATACATTGTTTTTATTTTTTTAATATTGGAATTTTTTCATACATTGTCTTATGTTAAAAAACATTAAATAAAATTTATGTGAACTACAATGCTATAGTAAAAAGTTTATTTTTTTTTACTTTAGTCAGGTTTATTCTCAATTTTCCATTTTTTAACCTTGAGCTGAGTTTTGAGTGGTAGGTTAAAAATTGCTCAGGAAGAGTAAAAGAGAAAAAACTTTCAGTGGAAAAAAAAATGGATAAATATCAAGTACAGATGTAAATTGAAGATAAAACTGAATGAAACAATAAATGTTCAGAATTGGAATAAGAATTGTTTGCATAATTCATCTATTTTCATATATATAAATGTATCATTTCTAATTCTATGTTGTTATCTAGTTTGATGACTTATTTTCCTATTGCCCTTTTTTATATCTGTTTTTGTTCTGCATACATAGCATAACTACTACTACACTAATTATATTTTAATACTGAATTATTGGGAAGGCACTCGCTGGGGCACTAGAAAAATAGCACAAATGTAAATGTCAAAAATACATTATTCTCATCTTCAAGCTGCTTACAATCTAACCAATGAAGTAATTGGCTACTTTCTCTATTACCAATTCTTGGCGCTTGCTGGGTTGTCCCACTCCCACTTGTGCTTTAATGCCAATGACTGGTAGCCTCAGTTTGAATCAGAGATGACCTTTAAAATCGATGGTCAAAACAGTAATGAATTAATGGCACAACTATTTACAACCAGCATTTCCTCTCTTGTCAGAATTAATAAAGGCATTGTGAGCAGCAGTTTTTGAACTGTCTACCAAGGATAGTGTCATTCTTCCATAAATGCTTAAAATGTAACATAAAAGATTAAAGCCAAGTAAGTGAATGAAACTAATGTTTCTGTATGGGTTTCACTTACTTTAATATATTATGAACACATTTTTGTTTTATATAATTAATTAACCACACATATCACTTTCATTTCAAGACAAGGAAAATACAGGTAACTTCTTAGTAAGGATTCGTTGTTTCATAACCAGTCATTCCACAGGTAACCCACTGGGGAGGCAAAATATTCTCAACCTAATTTTGGAATAGCTATACACATCATAAAAATATTTCACTCTAAATAATTTGGAGAAAATATTTATAGGTTATTTTCAATTTTCCATGAGCTTTTGTTTCTCATAGAGCTCTGTCACATCGTTGTACACATAGCTTCTGTTGACCCAAATTGGGTGGATTGCTTGGGTCTGCTCCAGTCTCTTCTGTGCATACTTCTCCAAATCACATAAGCCTCTCCTGACAGCAGCAGCAAAGCAACTGTTTTCACACCCTGCCCTAACTTGGGTAACTACCAGGTTGCCAAAGCCAGGTGGGGATGGGAGCCATTGTTTACTGGAATTTCATAAGTAACCTAGATTTCACTAGAGGCTTGATAGTCAACTAATGATACAGAAATCATGGAACATATAGCTCCCCTATGCATAAATTCTTTTATGCTGTTTTTAATTACATATATAATATCACACACAAAAAAAATCTCAAAGATAAACTTCCATTATGTCCCAAAGGCCATTTTCCCCATATATTTTATTTAACATATTTTATGATTATGTAAAGAACATATTTTCATAATAGAAAATTGGAAACTGCAGAAAACAATTGATAATAAGTATCCCAAATAAGACATTCAAAATAGCAATTACTAACATTGAGTATTTTTTTAAAAAAAAGCTTTGCTTATAAGCACAATGTTCAAGAAATATAATTTATTCTGATACTTTGTTAGCTAGCAAAATTAAACTTCTTTCCATTTGCCTAAAATCTCTTTGTTATTGTTTTCTTTTTTTATTGTTTTCTTTTTTTTTTATTGAATTCTTTTTAGGATTCATTGTATGTTGTTTATCAAAATACCATACAATTATTTTTTTTTTTAAATAAACTTGGCCAAAAAATTTATTAACTGCTTAATAAAGGAACAAGCAGGATGATAAATTTACTTCAACGGAAAATAAATTGAGGGAAGTAGGCATCATGTTTGAAGGAAAGAATATTTGAGTAAAGTTTCCAATTTACATTCAAAAGAAAACCATAGATTTGAGTTTGTAATTTGCTACACTGAACAAAACCCAGAAACTATTAATATCTCTACAAAAAAATAGTTTGCTTTCTTCAAGCAAAATCTATTTGCATAAATACCAGTTTTCTACAAGATAACATCTATCTTTACAGCATTGTAAAATGCACTCATCTATACTAAAGAGTAACTCAAAGATATACACACTTGTTAAGAATCAGATAATCATAGATGGGCCTGCTGGATATATCTACCAGACTCTGAAGGAACACACAGTAATTTTTCTTATCTATTGCCAATTTTTGAGCATTTTTTTGACTAACAGTGATCCTTGTAATCATAAATAATCTCCAATGATCATTCTTGATCAGGAAAAGGACTGGATAATATAGTTTATTCTTTTCTTAAAGGGGTACAACAAGAAGTTTTAACACATATATGCCTTTATGTCTTTATGGAATTGAGCAACTACTAAGGTCAAAGAATTAACTTCTCTTAGGAACTTTTTATAAGTGAAATAGGGATATATTTTAGGTAACTTGTCTCACACCACGATCTTTTTATATTATTACTATCATTCTTTACTCTTTTTTTCTTTTGATATTAAGAAGTTTAACTCAACAAGATTCTGTCCACTTTTTCCCTTATACTACTTATAAAATAGACTGCATTTCTGTCTGTCTCTGAGGTCCCACAAAACTGGTAAGGTTCTTGGCCTGGCAGAAAGTGACCTTCCTTATGACATAAAATGCAAAAGCATAGTAAATTATTTGACTGACACTACACAATTTTTATAGGCAGGCTTGGTGGGAATTGTTTCACTGAAGAAATATAACTCAATTCCTTTAACACAATTCATTTTCATACTTATGGAATAACTTACATTCTAAATTTTCTTGTAAAATTGACATAAAGGAAACAAAATAGATTTCAAAAGATTAAAATCTCACACATGTACTATGCGATCAGAGTGCAAATAGATTAAAATAGCATCAATAAATCATCTCCAAAAAAGTGAATATCTAGAAATAAAACAACTCAATTCTAAATAGCTAATGTGTTAAAGAAGCTACAAAGGATATTTTAAAATACTTGAATTTTAATGATAATGAAAGCACAACTTACCAAATCTTTAGTACATGTAAACTATACTGAGAAGAAAATGTATAGCATTAAGAATGTATATTTAAAAAGAAAGAAATACTGAAAATAAAGAACATGGGCTTCAATCATTAGAAGCAAGAAAAAAGTAAAAATATTATCTAAATGTGAAGAAAGAAACAATAGAAGTGAAAACAAATGAAAAAAACACACAATATAAAACACTTAAAAAGCAGATGTTTTGCAAACATCAATAGAATTGATAAACCTATAGGTGGACTATAGAGAAAAGGGAAGAAAACGAATTATCTATATCAGAAATGATAAAGGGTCACCACTATATATTGTATAGGTAAGAAAAGAAAAATACTACATTACCATGTATTCCACAGATATTAGAAAGAAAAAATGTGTGTGTATATACAAATACAGGTATAGACATTACAGTTTTACTCCAATGTATTTGAGAAGTTAAAGTAGAAAAATGCCTTGAAAAAAATGTTATCAAATGTGCCTCAAAAGGAAACAGACAGTCTTAATAGCCTTATATTTAGAAAAATTGAATTTGTAAACAAAAAAATTTCTCACAAAGAAAACTTTAAGCCTTGAGGAATTCACATGTAAGTTCTATATAATATTAAATAAACAACCAATACTAATCTATACAAATTCTTTTAGAAAATCGAAAAACAGATGTTGGCGAGGATACGAAAAACAGGAACACTTTTACACTGTTGGTGGGAGTGTAAATTAGTTCAATTATTGTGAAAGACAATGTGGTGATTCCTCAAGGATTTAGAACCAGAAATATCATTTGACCCATCAATCCCATTACTGGGTATATACCCAAAGGATTGACTATAAATTATTCTATTATAAAGACACATGCACATGTATGTTTATTGCAGCACGACTTACAATAGCAAAGACTTGGAACCAACCCAAATGCCCATCAATGTTAGACTGGATAAGGGAAATGTGGCACATATACACCATGGAATACTATGCAGTCATAAAAAAATGCGTTCATGTCCTTTGCAGGGACATGAATGAAGCTGGAAACCATCATCTTCAGCAAACCAACACAGGAAGAGAAAACCAAATACTGCATGTTCTCACTCTTAAGTGGGAGTTGAACAATAAGAACACATGGACACAAGGAGGAAAACATCACACACCAGGATATTTCGTGAGGGTTGTGGGAAAGGGGAGGGATAGAATTAGAACAAATACCTAATGCATGCAGGGCTTAAAACCTAGATGACAGGTTGATAGGTGCAGCAAACCACCATAGCACATGTGTACATATATAACAAACCTCCACATTCAGTGCATGTATCCTATAACTTAAAGAAAAATTTTAAAAATTTAAAAAATAAAATAAATAACAATTTCCAATTTATTTATGAGGTCAGTATCACTCAGTTATCTTTGCTATTTTTGCTTTGATTGCCTTTGCTTTTGAAGTCACATAAAACATTGTTGCATAGACCAATGTTCTAGAGAATTTCCCAAATGGTTTCTTCTACTAGTTTCATAGTGTTAGATCTTCGAGTTAAGTCTTTAATCAATTTTAATTTTATTTTTGTTTATGGCAAGAGGTAAGGATCAAGTTTTATTATTCTGCATATGGTTATCCAGCTTTCCGGGCACAATTTATTAAAGAAATGGTCTTTTCCCCATTATATGTTTTTGGCACCTTTGTCAAATAATGATTTGGATGTAAGTGTGTGGATTTATATTTGGGTTTTCTATCCTGTTCCCTTTGTCTCTGTATCTGTTTTTATGTCAGTACCATGCTGATTTGGTTATTATAGCTTTGTAATATATTTTGAAGTTAGGTAGTGTGATGCCTCCAGCTTTGTTCTTTTTGCCCAGAATTGCTTTGGCTAGTCAGGCTCTTTGTTGTTCCAAATACATTTTAGAAATGTTTTTCCTATTTATATGAAGAATATCATTGGTATTTTGACAGGGACTGTATTTAATCTGTAAATTGCTTTGAGTAATATTGTCATTTTAACAATATTAATATTTTCAGTTGATGAGCATGCAATATCGTTTTTTGTCTCTTCAATTCATTTTGTCAGTTTTTTATAGTATTCCTTGTATAGATCTTTCACATTTTTAAATAAACTGGTCCTTCAGTATTTTGTATTTTTGTAGCTAAAGTAAATGAATTGCTTACTTGATTTCTTTTTCATATTGTTTGCTGTTGGTGTATATACATGCTACTGATTTTTGTATGTTAATTTGGCATACTGTTAACTTTCCTGAATCTATTTATTAGTTCCAATAGTTTTTTTGATGGAGTCTGAAGGTTATTCTAAATATAAAATTATATTACCTGCATTTAAATCTAATTTGACTTTGTTATCTCTACTTTGAATACTCTCCATTTCTTTCTCTTGTCAAATTGCTGACCAGGAATCTCAACATATGTTAAATATAAAAGCGGTTGAAAGTGGACACCTTTGTCCTGTTCAGATTCTTATAGAAAAGGATTTTTTTTCATTTATTATAATATTGACTGTGGTGTTGTGATATACGGCCTTTATTGTTTTAGCTATGTTTCCTCTATAATTGTTTGTTGAAGGTTTTTGTCATAAAGGAATGTTGAAGTTCATCAAATGTTTCTTCATCATCTATTGAAATAATCACATGGTTTTTGTTCTTGGTTCTGTTAATATGATGTATGACTTAATTCATTTGTGTATGTTGAATCTTCTATGTATTTTTAGAATAAATCTTTGACCATGTGAATGATCTTCTTAATATGTTGTTGAATTTGGTTTACTAGTATTTTGTTGAGAACTTTTGTATCTATGTTCATTCATGATATTGATCTGTGTTTTTCTTTTCTTGTATCTTTTTCTGGTTTTGATATCAGCATAATGCTGGCCATGAATGATGAGTTTAGAAGTATTCTCTTTATTATTTTTTTTGAAAAGTTTAAGTAGAATTAGTGTTAGTTCTTCTTAAATATTCGATAGAATTCAGCAAAATCTCATCACTTGTGAGCTTTTATTTCATTGAAGACTTTTGTACAGCTTTGATCTCATTACTTATTACTGATTTGTTAGAATTTACTGCTTCCTGGTGGTTCAATCTTGGTAGATTGTATGTGTCCAAAAATTTATCGGCCTCTTTTAGATTTTCCAATTTGTTAATATGCAGTTGTTCATAATAGTTTCTAACTTTTTATATTTCTATATTTTCAGTTGTCATGTCTCCATTTCTGATTTTATTCATTTGGGTATTCTCTATTTTTATTAGTCTATCTAAAGGTTTGCTGATTTTCTTGATTTCATTTATCTTTAAAAAAAACAACTTTTTATTTTGTTGGTATTCTGTTTTCTTTTTTGTCTCAATATTACTTTTTTGTCTCGATATTTCTTATCCGCTTTGACTTTCTTTTCTTCTACTAATTTGGGGCTTGCTTTGTTCTTGTAGTTTTAGCTCCTTGACGTGTAAAGTTAGGTGATTTATTTGAAGGATTTTTTCTTTTTTGAGAGATGTTCTCACTCTGTCACCTAGGTTGGAGTAGAGTTGGATGATCACAGCTCACTGCAGAGCCTGAACCTCCTGGGCTCAAGTGATCCTCTTGCCTCAGCCTCCTGAGTCCATGGGACTATAGGTGCACAACACCACATCTGGCTAATATTTTTTGTATTTCTGTAGAGACAGGGTTTTACCATATTGCCAAGGCTGGTCTTGAACTCCTAGGCTCAAGTGGTCTGTCTGCCTTGGCGTCCCAAAGTGTTGAGATTACAGACATAAGCCACCACCCTAACCTCTTTCTACTTTTTCAGTGTAGGCATTTACATGCTAAAACTTTCCTCTTAGCACTGCTTTTTCTATATTCCATAGATATGAGTATGTTGTATTTCCATTTTCATTTGTTTCAAGAAAATTAAACGATCTTCTTAATTTCTTTATTGATTCATTTCTTACTCAGGAGCATATTATTTAATTTTCATGTTTTTGTAGTTTTCTAGTTTCCTTGTTACTGTTTTTTAGTTTTTATTGTTGTCAGAAAAGATACTTGATATAATTACTACTTTTTGAATTTATGGAGAATTGTCTTGTAGCCTAATATATGATCTGTTTTGGAGAGTGTTCCATGTACTGATAAAAAGAATGTATATTCTGCAGGAGACAGGTGAATGTTCTGTAAATGTCACAAAGATCTATTGGTCTAGTATATAGTTTAATTATCATGTTTCTTTGTTGATCTTTTCTTTTTTCAGATGGAGTGTCACTCTGTCGCTCAGGCTGAAGTGTGGTGGTGCAATCTCGGCTCACTGCAAACCTCTGCCTCTTGGGTTCAAGAGATTCTCCTGCCTCAGCTTCCTGAGTAGCTGGGACTACAAGCGCAAGCCACCACACCCAGCTAATTATTTGTATTTTTAGTAGAGATGGGGTTTCACCATGTTAGTTAGGATGGTATCTATTTTCCGACCTTGTCATCCGCCCACCTCAGCCTTCCAAAGTATTGAGAATACAGGCATGAGCCACCAAACTCGGCCTCTTTGTTGATTTTCTGTCTGGATAATCTGCTCATTTTTTGAAAGTGTGATGTTATAGTCACTAATCTTATTGTATCGCACTCTATCTCTCCTTTTAGATGTACTAATGTTTGCTGTATATGTTTGGCTGCTCCAATATTGGGAGCATAGGTATTTATAATTGCTATATCCTCTTGCTTAATTCATGTTTCAATCATTGTAATGATCTTCTTTGTCTATTTTTTCAGTCTTTGATTTGTAGTGTTTTTTATCTATATGTATAATTATGTATAGTTAAGTAACTTTTTGGTTTTTTATCTACATGTAATATTATGTATAGTTAAATAACTATGTATAGTTAATTCTGTTCTTTTTTGGTTTTTCACTAGCATTAAATATCTTTTTATATCCCTTCATTTTCAATCTATGTATGTCGGTATAAGTTAGATGTATTTGTTGTAGGCAGCACATAGTTGGGTATTGTCTGTTTATAATTCTCTAATTAAAAGAAAAGCTTGTCTTTTAATTAGAGAGTTAGCTCTATGTCTTTTAATTAGAGAATTAAGTACATTTATGTTCTGGGTTTTTATTTAAAAGTTCAAACTTACTTCTTCCATTTTGTAGCCACTTTTTTATTGTTTTTAACTCCTCTCTTCCTTTCTTACTCTCTTCCTTTGTGATTAAGTTATTTACTCTGGAATATGTCTTCATTTATTGCTTTTTATTTGTAGCATATTAACTAAGCTTTTGAATTATGGTTACCATGAGGTTTACAAAAGTAGCTTATCAATATAATGAGTTATTTCAAAAAGATGAAACATTATAGATCACAAAAAATAGAAACAAAGTAAAAACTAGAATATAAACTCTATGCTTTAACTCCATCCTACACATTTTAACTTTCTGTTGTCTCAATTTACATAATTTTATATATTTCTGACCGCTTGTTGTAGTTGTTATTGTTTATAATATATTTGTCTTTTAGGCTTTATTCCAGAGTTTTGAGTGCATTGAATACCACCATTATATTATGAGTATATTCTGGTAGTTTTTTCTTTCTTTTTTTTTTCACATTTGTGTTGTTTGCCTTCAGATTGAAAAATTCTGTTTAGCATTTGCTGTAAGATGGGTCTGCTGGTTGTGAATTCTCTTAGCTTTTGTTTGTCTTGGAAAGACATTACTCTTCTTTTGTATTTGAAAGACAACTTTGTTGAATATTCTTGAGTGACAGTGTTGTTGTTTTTTTTTTATTTTTCTTTTAGCACTTTGAAAAAGCTCTCTTATGTTCTGTATGGTTTCCACTAGAAAACTGTTGTCAGATGAATTTGTGTTCTTTTATGTTAGTTAATTATTTATCTTGCTGCTTTCAGTATTGTCTCTTTGTCCTTGACTTTGAGTTTGATTATTGTATGCCTTGGGAAAAAATCAATGATAAAAATGGAAGTGGTGATTACAAAGCTATAGATATATGTAATTATTTGGAGTTTTATACATTTTGTCTCTTTGTTTCTTTCTTCCAAAAGCTTTATTGTAAGATAATCGTGCCTCAAATTGGGCAAATCTAGACATTTTTGGTTTCTAAATAATTCTGCTAGTGTAAAATATTCGACCTAGAAATCTTTTGATAAGCAAATGGCTATTTAATTTTAAAAATGTAAACAAGCTATATGTATTAAAAGCTTCCAGTTTTAGACAGTATGCTAGACTTCATCAGACCAATAATAAACATAATATTTTCTCTGATTTGAGGAACCAACAATATTATAGATAGACAAACTAAATATTATAGTATATTTTGAAATTTATAAAATCATGTAATAGAATGATAAAATGTTTCATATAATTGCATAAAAGAACCAAATTATTCTGCATAATATTTGACTGATGAATTTACATTTTTCACCAAATATATTTGTTTTGAATGATGCATAGGTTAACTAAGAAGTGGGCCAAAGATAGGAATTCAAGCAGGTATGTAGTAAAATGAAATTTCTCTAAAAATTAAGTCTTCATTATGAATGAACTATGATGATTACTAATATATGGACATTGAAGAGACTGTTAGAGCTATATTTTTTTAGGTTCATATACTCTCTCTTACCAGGAAGAAACTATTAAAGTTTTAGATGGAAAAGACATGATTCTGTCAGAGAGTTAGAGTGATAATTTTGGGCACTTTGCAAAAGTCATTTTTTTTGCTAAAAGCTAGAAAAGCTTGTCTAGTTGTAAGCTAAAGAAAGAGTGGATTGTGAGACTATTGTAAGAATTCAGGTGATAAATGGTAAATTCTTGAACTAAGATAATATCCTTGAAGATGAAGAAGAAAGTATAGAATAGAAATCTATTTGGATAAGTAATAGCTTCTGTAAGTTTCCAAACAGTATTTCTAATGATATTGCTAAAAGACACCAAGACATTATAGTGAATGTTAATGCAAGGGAAAGCAAAACAGTAGGAAACCAGAGCATATAAGAGAGAAAAGAAGAAACAAGAAAATAATTTTATGTCAAAGATGGTCAACTAGAAGCCACGGCATTTAGAGGCTCCCATCAAGAATGTCACAATAAGCACATGAATCCTTCACTGGCAACCAAGATATCCAGCCTCTCTCATCAAAATTGACTAGAAGGCTGGCGTGACCCATGAAGAGAAGGAAGAGTAGTGAGATGTGGCAGTCGACTTGAGATCCACAAGAGGATGGGGAACTCCCGTCTTCCCAGCTAATGGAGGCAGTGAGTAAGCATGCAACCCAGCTGGGGAAACTCATTTTTCCATGGAACTGTGTAATCCATGAATCGGAAGATCCCACTCATGAATCCACGCCACCAGGGCCTAATGTCCCAACCCCAGATCTGGCAGATTCTTACAGCCTCTCAGCTGGAATCTGCTTAATCCCAACAAACTCCTGGGGGAAGGGGTGACCAGCACCAACGGTGGCTGTCTAAGCTTTTTGAGCTTCTTCGGGGAGAGGCAGCAACCAGCACTGGGATTTGCAATTGCCTAACATGCTAAGCTCCCTGGGTGGGAGAAGGGCAGCACCCTTCCTTCTTCCTCCAGCCTATAATAGAAATTATAGCTCCAGGGTGTGCTTTTCCCTGCTGGAGTCAAGGAGGCTGGATGGCTTGGTATGAAGACTTATCTCCAAAGCCCAGCACACCTGCTGTGGCATTTAAATTTAACCTTAAATGTAAATGGACTAAATGCCCCAATTAAAAGACACAGACGGGCATATTGGATAGTCAAGACCCATTGGTGTGCTGTATTCAGGAGACCCATCTTATCTGCAAAGACACACACAGGCTCAAAAATAAAAGGATGGAGGAAAATTTACCAATATCATGAAAATGGCAATATTGCCCAAAGTAATTTATAGATTCAATGTTATTCCCATCAAACTACCATTGAATTCTTCACAAAATCAGGAAAAAAACTACTTTAAAATTTCTGTGGAACCAAAAAATAACCTGTATAGCCAAAGCAATCCTAAACCAAAAGAAAAAAGCTGGAGGTATCACATTACCTGATTTCAAACTATAAAGGCTATAGGAATGAAAGCATCATGGTACTGATACCAAAACAGACATATAGACAAATGAAACAGAATAGAGACCTCAGAAATCAGACCACACATCTACAACCATCCGATCTTCAACAAACCCCACAAAATACAAGCAACGGGGAAAGGATCCCCTATTTAGTAAACAGTGTTGGGAAAACTGGCTAGCCATATGCAGAAAACTGAAACTGGATCCCTTCCTTATGCCTTATACAAAAATTAACTGAGATGGGTTAAAGACTTAAATGTAAGACTCCAAACCATAAAACATCTCGGCAATACCTTTCAGGACATAGGCATGGGCAAAGATTTGATGATGAAATCTCCAAAAGCAATTGCAACAAAAGCCAGAATCGACAAACAGGATCTAATCAAACTAAAGAGCTTCTGCACAGCAAAATAAACTATCATCAGAAGGGACAGGAAACCTACAGAATAAGGAAAAAAAAAACTTTGCAGTCTTCCCATCTGACAAAGTTATAATATCCAGAATTTACAGGAAACTTAAACATATTTATTAAAAAAAAACACAAACAACCCCATCAAAATGTAGGCAAAGTATATGAACAGACACATCTGAAAAGAATACATTTACACAGCCAACAAACTTATGGAAAAAAAGCTCAACATCACTGATTATCAGAAAAATGCAAATCAAAATCACAATGAGATATTATCTCATGCAAGTCAGAATGGTGATTATTAAAATGTCAGGAAACAACAGATGCTGCGGAGACTGTGGAGAAACATGAATGTTTTTACACTGTTGGTGAGAATGTAAATTAGTTTAGCCATTGTGGAAGACAATATGGTGATTCCTCAAGGATTTAGAATCAAAATCACCATTTGATCCAGCAATCCCATTGCTGGGTGTATATTCCAAGGAATATAAATCATTCTACTATAAAGACACATGTACACATATGTTATTGCAGCACTATTTACAATAACAAAGACATAGAACCAACCCAAATGCCCATCAATGATAGACTGGATAAAGAAAATGTGGTACATATACACTATGGAATACTGTACAGCCAGAAAAAAAAATGAGACTATGTCCTTTGCAGGAACATGGATGAAGCTGGAAGCTTCCACATGAAATTTAAAATAGTTTTTTTCTAATTCCATGAAGAATGTCAATGGTAGTCTGTTGGGAAGAGCATTGAATCTATAAATTACTTTGGGGAATATGGACATTTTCTGATTGTAATTCTTCTTATCCATGAGTATGAAATGTTTTTACATTTGTTTGCATCCTCACTTATTTCCTTGACCAGAGGTTTGTAGTTCTCCTTGAAGAGGTCTTTCACCACCCTTCTCAGCTGTATTCCTAAGTATTTCACACTCTTTGTAGCAATTGTGAATGGGAGTTCATTCATGATTTCGCACTCTGCTTGTTTATTGTTGGTGTAATGAAATTGTGATTTTTGCACATTGATTTTGTATCCTGAGGCTTTGCTAAATTTGCTTATCAGATTAAGGAGTTCGGGGAGCTGAGATGATGGAGTTTTCTAAATATAAAATCATGTTGTCTGCAAGCAGAGACAACTTGACTTTCTCTATTCCTATTTGAATACCCTTTATTTTGTTCCCTTGCCTGATTGCCCTGGCCAGAATTTCTAATATTGCATTGACTAAGAATGATGAAAGAGGGCCTCCTTGAGTTGTACTGGTTTTCCAAAGGAATGCTTCCAGCTTTTGCCCATTCAATATGCTATTGGCTGTGTTTGTCCTAAACAGCTCATATTATTTTGAGATATAATCCACTAATATCTAGTTTATTGAGAGTTTTTAGCATAAAGGGCTGTTGAATTTTGTCAAAGGCCTTCTCTGCATCTGTTGAGATAATCTTGCAGATTTTGTCTTTGGTTCTGTTTATGTGATAGATTATGTTTATTAATTTGTGTATTTTGAACCAACTTTGCATGTCAGGGATGAAGCCGACTTGATCATGGGGTATAAGTTTTTGATGTGTTGCTGTATTAGGTTTGCCAGTATTACATGGAGGATTTTTGCATTGATGTTCATCAGGGATATTGGTTTGAAGTTTTGTTTATTGTTGTGTCTCTTCCAGTTTTGGTATCAAGATAATGCTGGCTTCATAAAATGTGTTAGAGAGAAGTCTCTCATTTTCAATTGTTTGACTAGTTTCAGAAGGAATGGTGTCAGCTCCTTTTCATATTTCTGGTAGAATTCAGCTGTGAATCCATCTGGTCTTGGGCTTTTTTTGGTTGGTAAGCTATAAATTACTGCTTCAATTTCAGAACTTGATATTGGTCTATTTAGGGATTCAACTTTTTCCTGGTTTATCTTGGGAGGTAGATGTGTCTAGGAATTTATCCATTTCTTATAGATTTTTTTGTTCATTTGAGTAGAGGTGTTTATAGTATTCTTTGATGATAGTTTGTATTTCTGTGGAGTCAGTAATGATACCCCATTTAACATTTTGTATTGTGTCTATTTAATTATTCTCTCTATTCTTTATTTGTCTAGCTGGTGGTATATATTGTTAATTTATTTTTTCAAAAAACTAGCTCCTGGATTTGTTTTTTTGGAGGGTTTTTTTGTGTGTGTGTCTGTCTCTACCTCCTTAATTATTCTCTGATCTTAGTTATTTCTCTGCTACTTTTTGGATTAGTTTGTTATTGCCTCTCTAGGTCTTTTAATTGTGATGTTAGCATGTTGATTTGATATCTTTCTAGCTTTCTGATGTGGGCATTTAGTGCAGAAATTTCTCTCTTAACAATGCTTAGCTGTGTCCCAGAGGTTCTGATATGCTGTTGTCTGTTTGTTCTTTTTGGTTTCAAAGAACTTCTTGATTTATGCCTTAATTTCATTATTTTCCCGGGAGTCATTCAGGAGCAGATTGTTCAATTTCTGTGTAATTGTGTGGTTTTGAGTGTGTTTCTTAATCCTGAGTTCTAATTTGATTGCACCATGATCTGAGAGACTATGATTTCAGTTCTTTTGCATTTGCTGAGGTGTGGTTTACTTCCAATTATGTAGTTGATTTTAGAATAAGTGCCATTTGGCACTAAAAAGAATGTATCTTCTCTTGATTTGGGAGATAAAGATCTGTAGATGTCTACTAGGTCCACTATATCCAGAGCTGAGTTCAATTCTGGCTGTCCTTGTTAATTTTTTGTCTTGTTGATCTGTCTAACACTGACAGTGGGAGTTAAACTCTCCCACTATTATTGTATGAGAGTCTAAGTCTCTTTGTAGGTCTCTAAGAACTTGTTTTGTGAATTTGGTTGCTCCTGTATTGGGTGCATGTATATTTAGAATAGATAGCTCTTATTGTTGAATTATTCCCTTTACCATTATGTAACATAGTTCTTTGCCGTTTTGGATCTTTGTTGGTTTAAAGTCTGTTTTGTTAGATTAGGATTACAACTCCTGATTCTTTTTGCTTTCCATTTGCTTGGTAAATTTTCCTCCATGCCTTTATTTTGAGCCTATGTGTGTCTTTGTACTTGAGAAGAATCTCCTGAATACAGCACACTGATGGGTCTTCACACTTTGTCTAATTTGCCAGTCCATGTCTTTTAATTGGGGCATTTAGCCCATTTAATTTTAGCATTATTATGTGTGAATTTGATCCTGTCATCATGATGCTATCTGGTGATTTTGCACACTAGTTGATGCAGTCCCTCCATTGTATCATTGGTCTTTATATTTTGGTGTGTTTTTGCAGTGGCTGCTACCAGTTTTTCCTTTCCACATTCAGTGCATCTTTCAAAAGCTCTTATAGGGATGACTGGTAGTAACAAAATCCCTCAGCATTTGCTTGTCTGGAAAGGATTTTATTTCTCCTTCACTTATGAAGTTTAGTTTGACTGGATATGAAATTCTGGGTTGAAAATTCTTCTCTTTAAGGATGTGGGATATTGGCCCACAATCTCTTCTGGCTTGTAGAGTTTCTGCTGAGTAGTCCATTCTTAGCCTGATGGGATTCCATTAGTAGGTTACTTGGCCTTTGTCTCTGGCTGTCCTTAATAGTTTTTCTTTGATTTTAACCTTGGAGAATCTGATGATTATGCCTTGGAGTTGATCTTCTCATGGAGTATCTTAATGGTCTTCTCTGTGTTTCCTGAATTTGCATGTTGGCCTGTTTGCTAGTTTAATAACCTAGTGAGTTAGAAGGAAATGCCACACTCTGAGTTCAAATTATGAACTCAGCCATCAATAAGAGCTCCTTCCTGTCATTGGTGACAGTGTTCCTAGATGCAAGCCTCCCTCAAGCAGAGGCTATGGCTGACAGACAGGCTACACCCTTCCTGGACGACCCCTGCAGAGGGAGGTATACCATGCTTCTGCACTCACCCACGAGCCCGAGTGTCTCACCCTACTTAGTCTTCTGAGAGTGGGGTCTCCTCCCTACCTTGGGTAGAAGTCACAAATCTAGACTCAGGACTGAGTGCATGTTCAGGGCTTAACAGATACGATTGCATTAAGACTCTTTATATGGGATGATTATTCTGGATTGCCCTAATGAATCCAATGTAATCCGAAGGTTTGTTATAACTGAAAAAGAAAATCAGGAGAGTCAGAGAGAGGTTTGAATATTTTCTGCTGCTAGATTTCAAAATGAAGAAGAGACTATGAGCCAAATAATTTAGGCAGCCTCTAGAAGCTAGAAAAGGCAAAGAAATAGATTATTCCCTATAGCCTTCAGAGAAATATAGGCCTTCTAACATTCTAAGGGTTGCCTGGTAAAACTTGTTTGAACTTCTGAAATCCAGAATTATTAGATATGTTTGTGCTATTTTAAGTCATTAAGTTTGTTGTAATTTGTTACAGCAACAATAGGAAACAAATACACCCCACCTTCTCATTGCAGTTTAAGGAAGATTTGTCCACTATTTTTTTAATTCCATCCCCTTGTGTATACTTCTATCAGAGTACACATTTATCCCATAGATATATATTAAAAACTTTTTTGTGTCAGTTTTATCCAATTGGATAAACACACAGAGGGTATTTTGTTGTATTTTGACTTATTGAGTAGATTATAAGTTTCTTTAGTTCAGATTTGTGTCTTTCATCTCTATGAACATAGTTACTTGATTTACTTAAGCAGTTGGAGTTAAATTGCAGCTGAGTAACAGATATTTGAATTTCTCAAACCCTCCAACCTGGAAGTTACCTTTCATTCTTCCCTGTCCTTTATTCACTACAACTCATCATCAAACTTATTTCTCCACCATTGAAAAAGAATATCGAGACTGAAAACTTTTAGTTTCTTCACCACTATCACTCTCTTCCAAATCACCATGATCCGTAATAGGACCTGATAATTTGCCAAAACTATTGCAATAACCTCAGAATTAGTTTTCTTAACTATCTTCTTGCTTCTTTGTAGGTTTATTCTTAATCTAGTACTCTCAACCCAGAGTACTTTTGTTTAAAAAGATTCAGATTATTACATTCCTCTGCTCCAATGTCTCCAGTGTTTTACAGTGTCACTCACAATAAAACCAAAAGTCCTTTTGATATATCAATTGCTACATGATTTAGCCCAGTGTTATTTTTATTATCTCATCTTCTCTCTTCTTCCACTGGGTCACTTTCTCTTGCCATACTGGTCTTATAAAACCACCATAATTATCCCATAGAACTCATGTTTGTGGTTTCTTTTGAAGACACATAACAATTGACACACCCAGTCTTAAAACTTGAGAAACTTAAATTTGTTTTATCCGAGTTTCTTTCTCAGGGAGCTAACCATCCGTCATCCCAGATAGCATCAGGAAACTGACACTTAGCAGATCACCACATTTGAACAATGAGATGCCAGACTCCTCACCCACTGTGACTGCCTATTTAACCACCTGTTTCCTATTGACCACCTCCTCTTTCTTACTTCTCCAAAATTCCTGTTTTTTCATGCATAGTTCCATTTTTTCCTTGCTGTATGAACCACTATATTTAGTATATTAAGGACATGAATTTGAGACTGATTTCCCATCTTCTCAGCTGAGGGACCCAAATATAAGCCTTCCTCCTTGGAAATACTTGTTTTAGTGATTGGCTTTTTTTGTGTGTGTGGTAAGCAACAGGACCTAGACTTTACTCCTGGTGTTTCAGTAACACTTGCTATGCAAATGCTTAAGGCACATTGTTCTCTGAGATTCTTACCACTAAAAAGTGCCTATTCCTGGAATGCTCTTGCCCAGTGTGTACTTTATTTTATTATTACTTTTTTTTTTTACTTTTTTTATTACTGTGCTTTAAGTTCTGGGGTACATGTGCAGATCGTGCAAGATTGTTACATACGTATACACATGCCATGGTGGTTTGGGGCTTCCATCACCTTGTCACCTACATTAGCTATTTCTCCTAATGTTATCCCTCCCCAATCTTCCCACCCCCTGTTATCCCTTCCCTAGCCCCTCACCCCACAACAGACCCCAGTGTGTGATGCTCCCCTCCCTGTGTCCATGTGTTCTCATTGTTCAACACCCATTTATGAGTGAGAACATGCAATGTTTGGTTTTCTGTTCTTATGTCAGTTTGCTGAGAATGATGGTTACTTCCTCCTACTTCACTCAAGTCTCTGCTCAACTGTGCCTTATACGACTGTCCCTCTGAGACCACACTATATGTAATCACACATTCCACTTAAATTTATCCATCTTCCACTGCTTTATTATTCTTTCCAACACTTATCATCACACAATACTTTATATATTTATTTGTACTCTATGTTTCTTTTCATTATAACATAAGGTCCATGAATGGAGACACATGGTCTACTGTTTCGTACACAAGGGCAGCCCCTATATCTAGGCTAGTTTCTTAGAAGTGCTTAATAAATGTTTGTTGAATAAATAAGTAAATTACATTGTACAAAATCATTTAGACTTACTAAATGCCACCTTTTATTGTTGGGTATAAAAAGCAGGCCTTTCAAAAATATTTTTGTGCTATATGTTTATTAATATTTACATCAACCAGAAGAACATGCATCACATTTTTTATATACTTGTCTCCTGTTTCAGATGCAAAGATGTGTTATATTTGTGTATCAATATTTTATACTTGCAAGATATTTATATAATTGTGTAATAAAAAGCCTGATAAATTATGACAAGTATAAAATCATAATGGTCGAATACTTCTGTACCTATTCATTATTACTTAACAAAAATAACCACTTATATACAAAATGCTAACATCGGCATTGTCTCAAAAAAAACTTTGAAGTTGTTTTAAAATCTTTGATAGTTTCTTTGCATTAAAATAAAAATTAAAGAACAGGGATAAAGTATGACTTCATATAGTACAAACTTGCTTTTTCACTTTTTTATTATATATATAAGCATGTTATTATGCAGTACTTGTTGCTAATAGTAGTATATATACTACATTGGGAAAATACTTTCATGGAGGTATTATTCCTAATTGTGCCTAACTTTATCATCTAAATAATCTAAAAATTTATAGCTGAAATTTCAAATTACTCAATAATAACACATCTAGGGAGATATCAAAAATACAAATATATTATTTTGAGTATACAGATACATAAATGAATCAAGTAAAATAAATATTTTATTACTTGTATCTAAATTATTTCAAAGAATGTTATGCACTGTACTCACAAAGACAAAAAGAATCACTTCCTATGTATTTTTAAACATACCATATGCTTAATATAAACATGGATAAGAATAGAACATGAGACATGTCCCACAGCCATACCTTGTTAACTGCGTATACTGCCATCAAGGCAGGTGAAACCTCCCTTACTATCAAACTAGTTTCAAGTATTCAATGTTGTTAATGACTTCAGCAGTCTTGATTGATCTAAAACTGGACTGCTTTTAGATTTAAATCTGTGTCATTGTTTTGTTTGTAGTGCGATATCCTATTATTAACAGGAAGTTTCCATAAACACAATCTTGTGTTATCTGATTACTGAACACACCACCATCTACAAGGTCACACTCTAGTGAAAATGAATGTAATTATGTAGATCTGTAATATGATAATTTATCTTTTGGTCAAAGAGGACAAATGCAGAACAGCTGGATTTTCTGTTTTAAAATTCCCATCAGTCAATTATAGTACATGGATCTGAAAACAGATGGCACTGCAGTCAAGCAAAATTATCCAGCATTGAGGATTAACATGTGGGAATTTTATCAATAAAAAGTGTCCACTCCATAAAATATATTTTGTAAGATGTTTGCCATTGATATATTACATAATTAAATGGTTTTTTAGTCTCTTAATAAAATTAACCTGAGTTTCTATTATTGACAGATAACAGCATTTTATTCTTAACTCATTCTCTATACTTAGTGGCTACATTCCCTGGAAAGAAGCAATAGCCAAGTCCTCAGTGGCCTTTTTCTGACCAGATGGAAATTAAATGGTAAAGTTTTTAAAGATAAATACTGAAACATGTGTTCTCAGTATTGTTCTGCTCTTAACAATTCAGCTGGTTGGTAGATAAAGTTCCCCTATCTATGAGATATCTTCCATAGTTAAGTATAGACTTCCAGGATTACATTTTGTAGAAATAAAAAGAATAATTGGTAGCCCTCTTATGGAAAATATATAGATTTATTTTACAAAATGTTCACAGCACATTGTAGATATTTATTTAATTGCATCTCTTTATAATAACATAAAATAAATCATTTAAATTCCAACCAAATGTGAATGCCAAAATTAAGGATTTTGCATTCATTACAAGAAAATTAATTCAAAAATTGATATACATATGTACCACAGCAGAGCCTGAGAAAGCAGGTATACTGATTCTAATACTTAACAACTAAATTCAGTGTCAGAAAATACTCACATATTGAGATAAATATCTTTAAGAATATTGGCAAAACACAACTCTTATAAGAAATATAACTCAATATTTCAGTGGTATAGGTACAAATAAATCAGAAAAACAAAACAAAAACATTTTAAAGAACACTAAAAGAATTCTAATTCTAGCAAGACAGATTATTCCTTCCAGGTTCTCCCATGCACAGCTAAGACACCCTGGCCGTAATCAACAAACAAGTATAGGAAGACTATGGTAGGCTGTAGAAAGAAGAAAGTTAACCTGGGGGTCTCTGAACATAATGAACGACACAACAGTGAGATCCTTCATTGCTTCCCATATATCCCATTGGTACATTTCAGAGCACCTACAGCATACTAATAATACTTCTAGATGGTTACAGAAAAGAATATTTTCCTAAACATAGGGTAGACAAAGACTGCCTTCCAAATAGGCCACAAAGAAAGTTATTTTTAAAGAATAAATAAAATTTGAAGTAACCAATAAATAGCATATAGAATGAGGGCGAAACTATAAACTTTGAAAAGACAATTACACATCATTCAAGGCATAAATAACTTATATTCTGAAAAAATATGTATATACACATATTTTTAAAAATGTATAAAGAACTAAGTGAAACTCTGAATAGATACGTCATAAAAGAAAATATTCAAATAACTGATAAATATTTGAAAGGATGTTCAATCTCATGATTCAGAAACACAAATTGAAACTTAATGAAATACTACCACATGGCCACCAGAATGATGAACTCTGTACAGAGCTATCATGTTGAAAGTAGTTTTGTTGAATTGAACTACATATCTAAATAATAATAAATTGGTTTTTATATGTGTAAATCACTTTTTATCATTACTTATACCCAGAAAATGACGTATTAATGAGTTCTGATAAAACAGACTTTACTATAGCTAAAAAGAAAAACTTTATTTTGGGTTTAACATTTGGTAGAAGTAGTCTTTAAAAACATTAGTATTTTCTTTTCCTAAAGAAATTGCAACTGAATATCTTTAGCTTTCAATTAATAATATAATTTCAAATAATACAAAATTGATGTCACAGATGAATGTACTGAAATAAAAGTGCCAATTGCCTTATAGTTCTCACTGAACATTTTTATGAAGGATGCCATATATAATTACATTTCACAGTCAAAAGAAAAAGCCATTTAAATGCTTGTATTAGTGTGATAACTATACATTTCCAGATGAAACACAGTATCAAACTTTGTAATACCATTTCTGCTTTTCCCACTCAGAATGGCATTGTCAAATTATAGTTAATGACCCATTTTGAGTCCCTCAAATTATAGAGTGAATTATGTGAGTTAATGTGCTCCATTACCTTTTTAACATTTCTTAAGTAGTTTTTCTAAGTTTTTTAAAGAGAAAATATGTTTCAGTCACATTAAAACTTATGTTTAACTTTCCACATATGAAGAGTTATTTTCTAACTTTATTTTTACAATAGATTTAGAAGCACAGATAAAGCAGCATCCATAAATATATCACTTGATTTAATTCAGTCAGGTGAATTACTTTTAAGGAAAAAAAAATCAAAATAACACATTTTAGTACTAAAATGTTTTATGACAGAAAGTAACATTGGTTTGAAATAGAGATTCTCCCTTCCATTCATTATTCACTCTGCTTAAATGAGTATTATGATTATAATAAGTCAACACTTCCTTTTTGTCATAGTGATTTCTATTTCCTATGAGTAGGTCTTTCTGTAACCTCTGTATATTGTCTGTAACTTGACACAATGATGAAATCATGGACACCAATTTATATTTAAAGGAAATGTCTTACAGAATAAGTTGGCCATATTGTACTTAACTAATAGGAAGCTCTTCATGGAAGTGTCTTCCTGGAAGTGCAAGGCAGCTTGAGCATATAAATTTTAAAAATTACAGCATGATGCCCTCATGTATATATAACATATGGTAAGCAGAAGGCATTGTTTAATAAATAATAAGTAGCAATGAATATTTTCATCATGTACATGCAGCTATAGCAGCCACAGAATCAGCATAATTATTTTTGCCACTAGGGTCATGGGGAATATACCTATGGTATCCATTCTTCTTTTGTTCAAAAAGTGCTTATTGTCTGCAATTGCCAAGGACTGAGCTAGGCATTTATGTGTATGTGAAGTGATTAAAATACAAAATAATTTTCAAAGTCAGTAGGTAGAGTTTTTAAATTATGATTTATCACAACTATTGTTTCCTTTTCTTCTGTGAATTTAAACTGTGAAATGTCTCTTGTGTGAATTGAGTAGAAAACTTTTCTGAACTGCTTAAAGAGGTTGCGTTATAGAATATTTTGTGGTTATGGTAAGACAGTGGATTAAAGAAATCCAAATATTTTCCTGCCATGAACATTTAGAAATCCTACATAATATCTAACAAATCCATTTTAAATTCAAATCTGCTTTCGCCTCAAAGAAAAGTAAGTTTCTAGATTCAGAAATAATGTGAAAACTGAAACCTACTCAGAAAAGCTGATAAGCTTATCCTGTCATGCCCCAAGTGTCAGGGGATAAGAATACATATTAGAAGGAGATTACATACCCCCAAGACCCAAGAGACTAGTTCTTGTCCCTATCTAGGACAGAAGGTAGAGAACAAGATCACTAAATATAAACCAGGAACCTCAAGTGTCTGTAAACCTTGAAAAGTAGGTAGACTGCAAGTGCACAGAGATTATAAACTGTGCTGTACCTGCATAGGCTCTAGGTGAGAACAAGCAAAAGTAGGCTTCTCAGAGAACTCCAAATTTCTACTCAGCTTTTGCTTCAAGTTTGGCCTTGACATGCTTTGAGCACATTCAAGCCACGAAATTAACATAAAAATTGGTCATTGGCTTTGAAATTCTAAGGTGTCTGATGAAATTAAACAATAATCTACTAGGGAGATACACTCCAATTCTCAACCCACACCATCACAGGTTTCTCCCAGATAAAGTTTAATAGAAGGACTTCATAAGATATTACAAACATGTAAGATAACAAGACCACATGAGCAAGAAACATCAGAAACAACTAAGAGCATAATTTACTCTCAAGTATTACTATTCTTATATTAATCATTAAATAATCTACTAGGAATAACAAAATGAATATTTTAAGTATGTGCATATTAAATAAAGATTTGTAATCAATGAGAAATAAGCAAAAGGATCTATGAAAGTGAACAAACACTTTCTGAAACACCTTTTTATAATTTACACACTCAAGCTGTCATTGCACTTCCAGAAAGAAATTTTCATAAAGAGCTTCCTATTAATTAAGTACACTATGACCAACTTCTATCCTGTAAGGCATTTCCTTTAAATATAAATTACTGCCCATGATTTCATAATTTTGTCAAGTTGCAGACAATGTTAGGAAAACACAGAAAGACCTACTCATAGGAAATAGAAGGCACTATGACGAAAAAGAAGTCTTGTCTTATTCTAATCATAATACTCAGTTAAGTGGAGTGGATAATGAAGGGGAAAATCTCAAATGGGAAATAAAGAATTTAGGTAAAAAGACAAAAATAGATTAAGGAGAAGATTCAAAAATCTATACTGAACTAAAATACTTTTCAAATGACTTTGTCGAATAAGATCATGAGATAAAGTCATGGAATATATGAAAACACAGGTTAAGAGAAATAGTGGCTAGAATGATAAAATTCTGCTATAGGTTGAATATAATTTGTTTGTCTCCACCAAATTCCATGTAGAAATTTGGCCTCCTTAGTGTTGAAAGTGGGTGCTAATGGACGGTGTTTAGATCCTGAGGGATGATCCCACATGAATAGATAAATTCTCACAGGGGAATAGGGGAAAAGGGTCGCTGTGTTCTCACTGTATTAGTTTCCATGACAGCAGGTTGTAGAAAAGAGGCTAGCATCTTCCCTGTGTCTTTGTTGTTTCCTCTCTCACCATGTGGTCTCTGTACATACTGAATCTCCTTTTCCTTCTGCCATAAATGGAAGGAGCCTGAGGCCTTCACCAGATACAGATGTTCAAACTTGAAATTCCCATCCATTTGAAATTACGTGCCAAATAAACTTTTTAAATAATAAATAAATAAATTGCTCAGCAGCAGGTGTTCCTTTATAGCAACATAAAAATGAAATAAGACAAATCCAAATGTAAATTTGATTTGCCTTAGTTCAAAAATATAGTTATGTATTTAAAAAATATATATAACTTTAGAGTTATAGTAAAAGAACACAATTTTCAGAGATAATGACAAAGAATTTACCAGAATTGAAGACAACGTTTTTCTATGCAAAAAAGCATAAAAAGCTTCAAATAGAATAAATTCATAAAAGTCGACATCTGAACATATTGTTGTGGGACTTTTCCTTAGTTCAGCTAAAGATAAGATCCTTTTCACAGGGCCACGAAAGATTAGGCTTGCAGACAATCTGAAGGGTGAGTAAGGCAAATTTATACAGGGTGAAATGGAGAAAAAAGGGAAACAGAGACCCTCCACAAAGCCAGAGTCCCTGCTGGTGAGCTTCTGGCCTCGCAGTTTGAACCCCAGGTACCACCCAGAAAGAGGAAGTTCCAGGCTCCTCCCCACTGCAAACTGTGCAAACTTTTGGGGCTCCATCCCAGTGCACATTCCTCCCGATGTGCAGGCTAGTTCTGGAGTTTCTCTGGGGATCCCCTCCCACCTGGCTGTCTAATTCCCCTCTCTGAAGAAGTACATCTAACTGGCGTTAGAATAAGGGTAAGTTCTGAGACAAATCTTAACTGCTTCCTGATGACAGGAGGCACTGTTTTGGGGGAAATGGCAGTCAGAGTTCTCACTCAGAGGCCTTTCTAAGGGTTCCCAGCAGAAGGGGCTATCACCAGTGACTTGGGTTGCATGACCCCTTTGGAGTTTCGTGGCCTACCAAGAAAAGACAAACTGGGTCATTAGATAACAGGCTATCAAGATGAAACAAGGGAAGACGTAAGGACAACACAAAAATTCTAAGGCGTTTTACTAGTTTGGACAGAGAGAAGGAGGCCAAAAGTCTACAGGTTAAAAAAACCAACAAAGAAACAAATCTTTACCCCTTTGCCAGCATGTTGGGCTTTGGGATTCCCTTCCCCTGACCCCAATCTTAAGCCAACCAGTTTAAGGTTTGGGAAATTAACTCTTTCCAGTTTGGAGGATGCATCTGAGGGGAGTGTCCTGTAGTACAGAGACATAATTACCTAACTGTGAAGAGAGAACAGAGGAGGAGAAAGGAAAAAGGAAGGCTTTTTTTAAAGGAGTCTCAGGGGTTCAGGATGCATTTGAAATGAAAACAGACTGAAGATAAGGAAAGGATCAGGTATTCCCTTTTCTTTCTGGTAGACACCCAGGCTACAGGAGGGACAGAAGGAAGAGCATCTTTTCTTCTTTTTCTGTTCTTATATTCCCAATTCCCGGCAACCTTGGCAGGAATTGCCTTGGGTACCAAAGTGGCTTGCTCCCATGAAGCAGGGACCATAGGAAGTGGAAATTACCCACTTTACCCAGCCTATGTCCCCTGTCAGTAGCCTTGTATTCCCTAGACCTCATTTATGCCATGGATACTAATGTGGTCTTTATCCATGAAGGAGGAAGCTTGGCTTGATCAGCAGGAATCGGGACACTCACCTGCACTGTGCCTTTTAACTTTTGTTATTGTCTGCCTCTGGATCCCTCAGATCCAGCTTTCTTTCCCAGGGCTTTGACTTGAGTTTGGAAAAAGAATGTGTCTCAGAGGGGTTGCCTTGACTCCTTATCATAAGCCAAATGTTAAGGTTAAGCTGTGGAACTGAGTTCTCCCTCAACAAGGGAGAGCAAAGGATTTCTTATGGCATGCCAGAAAACTTGTAGCTATAGTTATGCTTGCTAGGATTTGGGTACATGGTGCTTGGCTTTGGTTAGCTCCTTTGGTTTTATTTTCCCAAAAAGGAAATCTCTGAGTGATGGGCATCCTATTCATTCCCACCACCTGTGAAGATTTGCAGGATAATTGCTCAGAACTAGAAAACTGATCCAGATGTCTACATTACCCATCCCCTTTGTTCTTTCTGAGCTGCAGCCAGAGATGCTGGTTGGTTCACAGGAATAAGCAAGGTTAGTCTGAAAGTGTAGGCAAAAACTTAAAAACAAGTAATACATATAGAATTCAATGTAAAATGTATAAGTTTTGAAACATAATTTCTCTCTCTCCAGTGCTTATTTTTGTTAAAATAACAAATCATAATAGGACCAAGTTGTTTGCAAACTAGATTTTAGTCTTATAGTTGGCCTGATTATTTGCATAAAGTGTAGCAAGAATAACCATTTCTACATAGGCCTTTTGTATTGGCTTTGATGGAACTCTGATCCTCAAGGAATCTCAGATGAGACATTTTAAAGGCAAGCCCAGCCATGGATTTATATCCTCAAATACCTATGAGTTGGGTGATCCTCTCCGTTTAAGATCCCAGATAAACTTGGAGCTTCTAAGCCCACTGAAAAGTGACATTCTTTCCTGACCACAAGTCAGGAGCCTTATACAGAGACTGTGTAGACAAAGGTATGAGGCCAGTCTCCCCACTGAGCTTTCGTCAGCTTTGCAAGTCAAGCTTGACTCCATAAAGGGAAGCATACACTTTCAGTTTAAGCCTTGGTAAAATAACCAGTTTTTCCAATTGCATCCTGTTGCAAAAGAAAAATGGATTCTTATTCACTGATGCAAACAACTATATTGCCATAAGTTAAGAACACTTGCAGATAGTTTCCAAATTCTAGAGGAACCAGGCAGAGAGAAACAAACATGCTCCAGATTTTGTTCACAGGGGTATATCTTACTCAATTATTAAAGGCCATAAATAGTTTAAAATAAGTTTCCTTGACTCTGAAAAACAAAAGAATCAGCAGTATTCCAAGCAAAAGACAAAAAGTTTGCTTAAGCTTTCTGAGTTCAGTCCATTTAGTTAACTCTTCTTTTGCTTGATATTCTTGAACACTTTTGCTCTCATGATTCCTAAACATTTTCCTTCATGTCAATGTTACAATCTCCAAAGTTATCAGAAGTTTGGTTATCTCTGTAGTTCACAATAACAACATAACAACCTTAATTGTGAAGTACGAGGCCCCACTGGGCTTTTATCAGCTCTGCAAGTGATAAAGACACTTAGATAACATAGACATTAGAATTTTAGAAATCCCATACAATTTTGAAACATATATTAGAATTATTCAACAAAAATATAACCTAAAGAAGATTGAACATCATCTCAGCAGTCCCACGTACCTAAATATGTTAAATAATCCTGTTTAACTCTTTTCTGGATATTGCAGGGGCTCTCTGACCCATCCAAAAAAACAGACATTAGGAAAGACAAGTTTGAAACTAAAGTTTGATTTGGGGAAAGCTGTTAAATATGTTCAAGGTTTAAAACACTTGATATTATGAAATAGAATTCCAGATTATCATATTTATTGATTTTGCCAAAATGATGACTCCAAAATTTTAAAGAAGCAAAAATCTTTGTAACCCTTCACAAATTTCACCAAAGAGCAGATTAGAAAACCTTGAAGTGGTTTTATTTTAATGCTCAATTTACAGGAAAATCACATAATACCTTTTTTTAATTTAGTCAATATATTCACATGGAGAACCTCTTCTGCAAGATTAATTTCCACAACCCTTTGACCACAATTAGCATATGGTTTATTTCATATGTCTCCAGGCCTTACCGATTGTGAAGCAGGAAGTCAGATAGTTCCCAAAACCCAAAAAGCAGTTTATAACCTTAAAACAAAGCAAACCTTGCACCTGACCTGCAGAATTTAGTTCACCTGTTTGCATTTTGATGGCATCTACATTTTACCAATAACCTTGAAGGCTATTTTTATTTCTCAAAGATTAAAATCACATGAACTCAAAAGTATCACAGCTTTTCTCTTCCCTTTAAAAAATATTTGATCAAAGTGCTTGTCTTTCTTTAGGCCAAATTAATTGAAACTCTTTTTATAGATATCACATGCATACACATATAACTACATAGAAAGGCAGGAGAAAACCCAGTTACTGGGTGGAGTGCTTTAAGAGACAGGCTTAGGAAATCGTGCAGATATCAATCGAGAAAGGAACTCATTCTCTAAGACAGGATTGCTAAACCAAGCCTTGCCACAAAGTTACCGCAAGGATGTTTTACATCCATGACCCCAGGATGTAAAACAAGATGGAGGCTTGGAGTGAAGTTTGCCATGAATCATACGGACATGCAAAGCACACTGGATTGGCTACAGCTTAACACTAGCCTCATAAATCCTTCTGTACAACCGAAACTTTACAGAGAATATAAACAGGGAGTCTTATCATTCCTCACCTAGTAAAATGTCTCCTAAACAGAAAAACCTCAATTAAAAGTTAATTGCTGTTAGGGTGAAAAAGAAGAAAGAAAAAGTGTTTCAAAATGGCTGGGGAAGAACTTCTTATTTTTATGGAAATTGTCCCTCCACCAGGGAGAGAAATTTAATTGCTGTGGGATGGAACTGGCCTCCCTGGCCCAGGGAGAGAGAAATTCCACGGGCATGTGGCAGAAAATTCCAGCCAACTGCCTGGGACACCTTGGGTCATGCATCCCAGCCCTGGCAGGGAGGGAAGAATGGCTCACTGGTCTGTCCTGGAAAAGGAAGAGAGAGTCATAGAGACTGAGGTCGACATTTCTGACCCTCAGGAGTGATGGGATAAAGGAATGGCTTCCCCTACCACGGAAGTCCAAGGATGAAAACACTTGGAAACAAGAGGGAAAAATACTGCTTGGTTTGCAGCTTCAGTCACTACTTCTTGAGCTCCATGTTGGGCACCAAAAATGTTGCGGAACATTTTCTTAGTTCAGCTAAAGATGGGGTTCTTGTCACAGGGCTATGAAAAATTAGTCTCACAGACAATTTGAAGGGTAAGGCAGGTTTTCATTGAGTGAAAAGGGGGAAAAAAGGGAAATAGAGATCCTCCACAAAGCCAGAGTCCCTGCTGGTGAGCTTCCTGCCTTGATGTTTGAATCCCAGGTACCAGCCAGGAAGAGGAGGTGTCAGGCTCCTCCCTGCTGCAAATGGCAGAAATTTCTGTGGCCGCCCCAGCATGCATTCATCCCAGTACGCAGGCCTGTTGGAGTTTCCCTGGGGACCCCTTTCCACCTGGCTGTCTTAGTGAAATTTTAGAATACTAAAAATAAAGATCTTAAAAACAATCATAGGTATGAAATAAAAATTAGATACATAGCCAAGTTCCCATGAACAACTAGAATCCAACTGGACTTTAAAGCTCTAGAGAAAAAAAAAAAAAGGGCAAAAATAAATATTTTTTTCTATCAAAATGTGTTTATCACTGGTAATCTTCCAATAAAAAAAAAGTATATGTACTTTAAAAAATGAGAAATTAGATATAGAATGGAGTGTATAAAACAATAAAAAATATAAAAACATAAAAATAAGCACAACAAAAACATTATATACTGGCAACATGTAAATGTTTATCGGTGTTCTAAAGTTCTAATATTGTTTGGGATGAGACTACATCTCCTGATTATCTCTATAATTTAAAATTAAATTTATATAAGAAAATTTTAAGAGTAAGCTCTAGTAGAAGAGAAAAAATGTAGAATTTCAGATCAGTAGAACTTAAAATATATCCAATAGAAAACTAAAAATTATTAACATAGAAAAATAAAGAAAAAGCATTCTGTATCATTTCTGATAGTAAGCATATGGCATTTGTATTCCTCAAATCCCTGAAAAGAGGAATGGAGGCAGAGTCAATCAACGTAACACAGAAAATCCCACTAGCAACATCCTCATTAAAACTTGGTAACAAGGCAACTTATTACATTATTCACATCCAAAATACATCAAGAGTAGCCTATATGTTGTCACAGCATCAAGATTAGTATGGAATGGAACCATAAAGTATTAATGGCATCGGGTCTTGTGAATCACAGAACCCAGAAATTACCAACAAATACCCATAAAGGTCATGCCACTACGCTTTGTGCAAATCTGGACAAGCAAACCTGACTGAGAACAACCAGTGAAATTATAGGAAGTCTTCTTGGGCTTTGAATTGTGGATGATGGCAACAAGACCACAGTGACCACTAGGGAGCCTAAACACACAGGGTTGTGAAGAACAGTTGTGAGAGGCTTTAGGAGAATACTTTATTTAAAAGCCATAAAAACAAACAAAATAAAAGAGGAGAAACCCAACTAACTGTATGAAGCAAATATTGTCTATAGTCTGAACTTTTAACGTAGAAAAAGTTTTATTTCCGATTTTATTTTCTATTCCGTTGGAACATCTTAATTTTCATGTTTTTGTCTTCTGTTTGAATATAGAGCAATTGCTCTCTCTATATGTGTGTATGTGTGTGTGTGTGTGTGTATGTGTATACGTGTATATGTATACCAAACATTCATTTACCAAAAAGCATACTATGCTTCAATTTTGTTTTTGCTTTTGTCAAAGAGGAATTATAATCCTGTATGATCCTACCATAGTAGCGATTTGCACCATTTGGCAATGGTTGCCAAGCAGATTCTATATTCTTGATGTGTTGGAATGTGTTGATGTGTTGGAATGTTTTGTTGATTTTAAGTGAAACTACTTCATATTTAATTCTAAAATATCCCCAAGTGACAATAATGTAAGGAAAAATTTAAGGAAAAACACCTTCTTTTTCATAGATGTCGCAATGATTGCATTTTATGTACAAAATGATATTATATGATACACTAGTGAGGCTAAACATCCTTTGACATTTAAGTCATATTCACACAGGGCTAGTGAATCAAATAAGAATCCAGAACTCATTCTCCTTACTCCTGGGCAATGCAAAAATAAGAGTTTTAACCATTTAACAAATAACAGTAAAAGAAGAAAATCTATTCATCATTGTTTGGTCGTTAAGATTTTCCTTCTTAATTAATAAGCAAAAGCAGGAGAAAAATAATTCCTTAAGGAAAAGCAAAAAGTGCCATATGGAAAAGTACTTCTAATGCCCATACAACACTAGAGAACAATTCATATCATTAAAAGACAATAAAAGAAAGCTATTTATTTAGATTTTTAAAATATCATCTTAGCATAGACAGAGTCAAGGTTCTTTACTTAAACATGTAATGTGATAAAAGGGTCTTTGCAAAAGGATCTTTGTATACCAAAAGGCTAACCTTTGTAGTTTCTGTCTTCAGCATTCTTTGAACTGTAAGTGCTGCTAACCTGATCCTGGAAGTTGAAATGAACAAATTTATGCCTTCTTTATAAATTATGCTATCTGGATTTTGAGCCATTATTTCTAATTAGACAAAGATAAATAATGTTTTTTTCTTATTCCTTTGATGCCAGGATCTTGCTATGTTCTATCCTCTTTTGTATCATAGGCCAACAAAATAACAGTGTAAGTAAATAGTGCATTTCTTGCCCCACACTTCACTTGTGTCTTCATTCTGTGTTGGCCACACTATTTAGAATTTAAAAAGAACAAAGAAACATGGGTGGCTTACAGTAATGGAATTAAAATATGTTAATTACAAATAAAAATGAAAGTCAAGAGAAATTACTTGCATCAGTCTCATTTTTCAGATTCACAAATTTCTAAACTTTCTTAAGAATGCAAACATTATGTGAGTGATGTGCCCATATATATGTTTCTTACAAACTTATTTTTTGTCAAGGAGACTTATGTGTTCATATAGTTTTACAGTATTTTTATGGTTCCAGTTTTAGAGAATCTCTTAAAGGAACCATGAAATTAAATTGTCCATTACAAATACTTCATTAAAACTTTTTATTTTAAAATATATGATACTATTAAAAAGTTATGTCAAAATATATCTTTAAAAATAATTGTTCAAAATATTAATTATTCAATCTCATCTTATATATTTGCAAATATTTTAATAGAGATATGATCAAAGTGCATGTATGATATGTATGCTATTTTTTGCATACACTTAGACTTTTTCTAAAAATGTTTTAAATTGTTGCATAATTTGGTTATTTAATGAGTGCTAAGTTGTTCATTGGTTCTTGACCAAAAAAAGAGTAGTGACTCTGTATATTTATTTTCCTTCTATTCAGGTATCAGAGGAGCCCCCATTTATTATAATAATAAAAGATGACATATGTAAGTATTAATAAACGAGTACTTAGGCATTATACATTTATTCTCATGCATGGACTTTGAATATGCATGTGATCAGAATTTTTATTTTTTTTTTTTTGCCAAAAGTGGAAAATAAACGTGTACATTGGGTACCCACAATATATGACAAACTAAATTTTTCTTCTAGTCTTAAATTTGTTTTTTCATTTTTTTTTTATTGTACTTTAGGTTCTGGGATACATGGGCAGATCATGGAGGATTGTTGCAAAGGTACATACATGACAATTTGGTTTGCTGCCACCATCCCTCCATCACCTATATCTGGCATTTCTCCCCATATTATCCCTCCCCAACGTCCCTACCCCCTACTGTCCTTCCCCTAGTCCCCACCAACAGACCCCGGTGTGTGATGCTTGCCTCCCTGTGTCCATGTGTTCTCATTGTTCAATACTCACCTATGAGTGAGAACCTGCGGTGTTTGACTTTCTGTTCTTGTGTCAGTTTGCTAAGGATGATGGTTTCCAGATTAATCCATGTCCCTACAAAAGACATGAACTTATCGTTTTTATCTGATTTTATTTTACGCACTATACAAAGAAAAGAAAGTTTAGTTTCTTTTCTTAAATCTGTTTATGAATCAGAGTTTATAAAAAGGAGAAAAACTTTGCTAACAAGAAGTATGAACATAAGTGATACTGACTGTAGATGAGCAGTGATGACTAAATTTAATCCTGATCCTGTATTCACTGTATGGAATATTGTAATGTTACAGCCAGAACAGCATATAGAATTTGTAGTAAATAAATGGTATATAAAAGTAAGCAAATTCAGTAGTTCTACAAGATGGCCAAGTTCATCAATAAATAATCTAATAATAACTAGGTTAAAAAAGCAAATAAACAATGAAAAAACAAACAAACAAACTTACCCTGAATACATATGTTATCACCTTCTACATGCTGCATTTTATAGTAAACAGTCATAAAAAATATGTTTCAAAAAAACCCTGTTAAAAATAACATTTGAATGGTAAGAAAAAAGTTGTAAATATAATAGATTTCAATTTACCTAAACTCAATTTCATTTTTGGATTTTTAAAAAGTGGGCTGGACTACAGGATAGACAACTGAAATGTCTAGGTAATAGGGAAATTGAAGGCAATATACAATGAGAAGAGCTTCATTTTGATTAAATTTAGCTTTTAAAACAGAAAGAAAATATACTTTTCCACAGTGATTTATTTAGTTTGCCTACTACAAGAATAATTGTATATCTACTAGACAGAAAGAAGAGGGAAAGCAGTGCATTAATTTCACATATCTGTTTATTGTAGACTTTAACTGTGTTACAAGACCTTTCAAATTTCAAATAGAATGAGACAAATAAAACAAAGGTGCTGGGTTCATTAGCATTTAATGAATAACAAATTATCTTGTCTGGGCTAGTAATCTGAATTAGTCTTTCTCCTGAGTTTTCATTTATGTTATCTTCTTTCATGCAAATTAAGGAACTACGCAAATACAATTAGATGTGGCAGCTATCTCTGTAGCAAGTAACGGGAAATGTGCTTTACAAAATGAATTATAGATATATTTCTTCTCTTACCAACAACAATCAAACACTGCAGTTCAGGCACATTTTTGGCTTTTTTTTAACCATCTCTTGTAAGTTAGAGGATAAGGTAATATAAAGTAAATGTTTTTAAGAAAATGAATTTAGTTGTTTTCCCCATTCTATTTTTTCTCATGAATAGTTGATTTCATGAAGTCTTGGGGGAGTAGTACTTTCAAGCATTTCTGCTGAATCCAAGGTTGTACTCACCTAGAACCTACAACTCCCACCAAGCACAGCCCAGTAAGTACAACTGTATGGTTCCCACTTGCCCACATGATTTGGCTTTTCGCCCTTGGCAACAGAAGTGTGGCTCTTCAAACAAAAATAAAACTTGTTTTCAGTTCTTCAGCAATACACTTTGCAGATATAAATCAAAAGCAGCTGCATCATGGCACAACTGGCTCCAGGTGGAACTGTAAAGTAAGCAAAACTTCTCTACAGCTGTTGTAATATTGTTTCACTTCTGTAAAAATGTTCCAGGCATTAAATTTATTTTACTTGAACATTGACTTATTTTGCAGATGTTAGATAATTTAATTCTCACCATAATTTTATGAAATAAGATTAGCTAAACCAGAAATTTTAATTCAGAAAAGTATGTGGTAAGCTATTGCAGTCAGTAAATGGTAGACCTAGTGCTTAAACCCAAATCTAAATAACTCCAAAAGATGTGTTCTTGTCTTTTTATCACACTGCCTGCCAGGACACTGGGAAATCTACAATTTCTTGGACATGGTAATTGGCAGTGTGGCTCACCTCCTGGGTCCAGTTCATTAACTAGGCTCATATTATTGGCCCTACTGGTGTCTCTCCTCCTTTCAACCTAAAGGCCTGTGTCAACCAACATTAAAACCTACTTTCCCGTATTGCAGTTGCTGATTTTTAAGCAGCTTCCGTAAGTAGGGTGCTATTTTAGCATCAAAGGGCATACTTTCTGTGCTAAAGTAGTTTGGAGTCTAGAGGGACAACACAGATGAAGAATTTCTGAAGAATGTGATTAATATGAAGGTAAGGTATTCAAGGAAGGCTGTGGAAGAAAAGTCTAATGCTTTCTGCAGGTTTCTGCCAATTTCCAGGGAAAAAGTCTTCTCATGGTCATCTCTGGCTCCAAAGCCATGACTACTCCTTTGTTCAGCACTTGACAACACTGTGTTTTTCAATGACCCAAATATAAAACCCAGCTTTTTTCTTTATATAACTCCACACAATTAAATACAACTGTCATCCTGATCCTGAATGTGTAACGTCGTAACTAAGAGAAGAGGAAGAGAAGAGTTAACTCAAAACAGAATGAGAAACGTTAATCAAGTATTACACATTTTTGTCCTTAAAGATTCTTCAACCATTGCTCACTGTGTCCTTACTGCACACCACTGTCTGTTCTTTCCCTCTCTCCTTCCTTCGTTTCTTCCCCAGCGTCCCTATTTTTCTGCCACTTTGAAAGCCGAGGAGCAGGCCAAGGTGGGAGGATCCCCTGAGCCTAGGAGTTAGAGACCAGCCTGGGCAACATAGGGAGACCCCATCTTTACAAAAATTAATTTTGAAATATTAGCCAGACAAAGCGGTGCATGCCCCTGTAGTCCCACCTGCTCAAGAAGCTGAAGTGGGAGGATGGCTTGAGCCCAGGAACTTGAGGCTGCAGTGAGGAGCTGATATCCTGACACCACACTCCAGCCTGGGTGACAGAGCAAGACCTTATCATTAAAAAAAAATAAAGAAAGAAAGTAAAAAGCAGAGAAATCCAACAAGCTAGTTTAGTGTGTTTGTGTGGGTGTCTTCAGGTAGGACATCGTATCCTCATATTCTAAGCACAAGCTCTTTCTCCCTAATAGAAATTTTGATGATAGCTCTTGAAGCTACAGAAGTAGGCAAGTTTCCTCTAAGAAGAATACAAAAAAAAAAAATACAGAACACAAACAGCAAATTTATAGGAGTGGTCCATGTATGACAGAAAAGGATAAAAATTAGCTTATAAAGATTGGTAAGTTTCACAGAGCCCCAGAAAATGAAAAAAAAAGAAAAAAATTCAGAAAAGAAGGCTGAGTAAACAGTGTCAAATGCAAGAGAAATGAAGGGCAAGATGGAAAACAGGACACTGCCTCTGGCAATGTGGCAGATACAGTTATTGCTGACTTCAGCAAGAGCAGTTTCAATATCATATGTAATGCTGACCGACTGTTATATAGATTCATCCTAAAAATAAGTACTGTTCACAATGGAAAGTGTTTCTGTTTGTTTATATGCTTTAAGCTCAGGTTAAAATAAAACAGAACTGTGGTAATGCCTTAGGTTAATTACATTATTATTATTATTATTATTATTAGAGACAGAGTCTCACTCTGTCACCCAGGCTGGAGTGCAGTGGCCTCATCTCAGCTCACTGCAACCTCCACCTTCTGGGTTAGAGCAATTTTCCAGCCCCTCCTTCATGAGTAGCTGGATTTACAGGCATGTACCACCATGCCCAGCTAATTTTTGTATTTTTAGTAGAGACGGGGTTTCACCATGTTGGCCAAGCTGGTCTGGAACTCCTGACCTCAGGTGATCTGCTTGCCTTGGCCTCTCAGAGTGCTAGGATTACAGGCATGAGCCACTGCTCTCGGTCTAGTATTATTTTTTTAAAGAATTCCAGGTAGATCCATAGCTTTCACAAGACAAGTGCACATACACAATCCCCTTTATCTGAAATAAAAGGAGTAATTTTATTCCTGCATACAATTTCAGTTGTTATGTTTTTCGGATTTAAAAACATCTTACCTATAACTGAAGCATGAAAAATGTAATAAAGACTCTAATCGTAACTACAAATGAAAACAAGAGAGCATTTTTATATATGAAGAATAAATTAGAAACATTCGCAATATAAACATAACATTCTTGATTCATTATTATACCTCTTTACTCTTGAGCATAATTATGGATAATGAACATGTGGAGATAATAGAAGCTCTGAGAAGCTGACCAGTCTAAATATGTGTGTGTGTATATATATGCATATATATATATATAGAGAGAGAGAGAGCGTGACAAATTTGGTAGCCAGTTTTATTTATACATTGTCTTTTCACATAGATTAACTTATATCCCTCATTAAAATCCCTTCTTAATTCTATGCACATTCTATTAATTATAGTTAATTATTCATTTTTCTCATCTTTATTTTCCTAAATTAATCAAGTAGCTAATGAACTTTTTCTCTTATTTGTTAAAATGAACTTTTGTTTTATGTCTTTTAATTTCATTTCCAATGTCCTTCCCTTTCATAGTGTTCATAATCTAATACTTTTCTCTTCCTTCATATTTTTGCCATCCCTGTTCACCTGTATTAGCTTGCTAGAGCTGTCAAAACAAAATTATGTGGACTGGGTGGCTTAACCAATATAAATTCATTTGTCACATTTTTGGAGGCTGGAAGTCCGAGATCAAAATCCCAACAGGGTTGATTACTCCTGAGGCCTTTCTCCTTGGCTGCTTTCTCACATCCTCATGTAGTCTTTTCCCTGTATAAGTGTGTTCCTGGTGTCTCTTTTTCTTTTTAGGACATCAGGCCTATTGGATTAGGACCCCCACCCTTATCACCTCATTTAACTCTAATTACTACCTTAAAGTTTCTATCTCCACATAAAGTAATACAATGGCTTCAAGTTTTGCATTTTGGGGTACACAATTTATATAACATCTTATATATTCTATCTGTGAGATCTTCACAGTATTTTTACTTCCGCTATCTCTTACCCTGACTCTGGGGGCAAACTTTGAAATACTTTAATTATCCACCTACCCTATTTCACTTTTGAGGAAATGGCTTAATCCTTTAAGGCATTTTAATATCTTTTTCTTTATGAATTCCTTTTATTTCAAGAATACTTCTTAGCCTTCAATTTTCGCAGAGTCAGTTCAGTTACATTTATATATTTGTTTCTGCAAGGTTCATTGCTCAATACTTCTCCTTTCACTTCAATTGCCCATCTAAAGACCTTTGTTTTTTGTTGTTAAGTTAAATTTTTTCTTAAAGTACCCTTTTTGGTTGGTGTAGATGGGCAATAGATTAATTGAAACCCTTTATCTAAGCAAATGTCTTCCATTCTAACCAGTGAATAATGATGTATATTGGTTAATAATTCTCCTACTATATTCTTCTAATAAACATCTCCTAGATGTTTATTCTATGGGTAATCGCTACATGTCATTCTACTGTGTTCTGTCTTCTAGTGTGGCAAGATGATGAACTCAATGCTTGTTTTCTTAATGGCTAACTTTATTTCTGTTTACAACCTTGTTTACAAAGTTTCCTTTTGTATAACGGTATATATTTACATTGTCAATGAGCAATTTGGGGAATTTCATTCCATTTGGCCTCCATGACATTTATTCATGTCTCAGCAATAACTGTTCTTTTCTTTAGATAATCTTCTAAAATTTTGAAAAGTTATAAACATTTTTAAGTTTTTTATAAAACATTGTGTTGATTTGGTGTTTTTGTTAGGTTTGTTGTGTATATTAAACTCCTTAAGGGCTCTTGCTATTTTTTCCAAAATAACAACTCCCAATAGATCTATTTATTTAGAGGCCTTTTCTGATTGGTGTGTTCAATATTCTCTAGGTTGCTACTGAATGCCTTTTCTGTATCTGCTCATTGGAGTTTAGTTTTTGTGGCTGCTGTTCTTAAGGTGCAGAACTTCACAGAGTGATTTGAGGCTCAGTGGACTCCTAGGATAGCATTATAGCTGGAGGGAATTCTTCAGTGCCTACTAAATCACCAGGGGACTTCTTTGCTCCATGCTCTCCTCCCACCTTTCCAGCTGCAGGAAGTGAGATAACCCATCACATTTTTTTGGCAAATACCCAAGCTTTTGGGAATCAGGAAATAAGTACATCTAAAGAAGCCACAGCTGACCTTCCTAAAGTGTGCAAGATCTCTCTGATCTTTTCCAGGAGGATTTACTACTCTCTTATCCTAGTTCTGTCAGTCTTCTACCCTGTTCTCCACTCTCTCATCAGGATCAGAGGGGAAAATATCCTGCAGCAGCTCTCTTGGTTACATTCCCCAGATTTGACCTGACTACTGAAGAGACAAGAGTGGGGGATAGCTAAAAGAGAATTTGGGGAGGAAGTGCAGGTAGAACATATTTAGGTTGCCAGTTTCTAGAATGCCTATGCCTTTTGAAAAATCTAACTTTTACTATATGTTATTAGCATATTTTGAAATAAGGTTATTCATAAGTGTTCATTTATTTATGCTTCATTGTATGCATTATTATTTCACAAGGAAAATACTGCATGTTAAATGATATTCTAGGTATTTGGTATTACAAAAAGAAATATTATTATTATGCTTGTTTCCCTTGTGTGTGGCCAAATGTCCACCAAATACCTGCTACACCAAATACCTGCTAATATGACTTGATAGAACCTTAATGAGGGCTCTCTTTCCTTTTCCTAGACACCTGAACTTTGTCCCATCCTTCAGCTTGAGCACTGAAAGGTAGAACAATGCCTTATTCACAGCCTCTGCTGAGAATCAGCTGACTGCAAAAAAAAAAAAAAAATTTCTCTTCAGTTCCTTTATCATGAACCTGCTACCCCACTCCTCCATATGCAATTCTTTTCTGTCTTGTTCTTACTTGATAAAAGACATAAGTCCTTTTCTCCTTTATTTGGAGACACTTTGGGATATTATGGTTACAACATTCTCCCTTTGTAATAGCCTTTTACATGTCTTAACTTATTTAAATCTAGATTCCTTTTTATTTTAATATATTAAAATTGTTTATATGCTGAGTTGACCTTGAGTAAAATTAGGAGAAACACTTTTGACAAAATAAAGGATGGTTGTGTTGAAGAGAAATTTCATTACTACATGGAAATCTTTAATTTAAAAGGATGAATTTTAGAATGTAAACTAACATTTTAATGTTGACAAAAAGCAGCTAAATAATTCAACTATTACTGAGTATCTACAGTGAGACAGAAAAGGTATTTTATCCTTCCAAATATTTTATCACCTTCAAGTTTCCCATTAACTCTATGAAATCTTAGCCCATTTTCTGTAAGAAAAAAATGAATCTCAGAGGTACAGTCATAATATGGTTTGACCAAGGTCATACTGTTAGCAATAATGTGGACAGTTGCCATTTGAATGCAAGTCTCAGAATGACAAGCCAAATGCTGTTTACACACAACAGCTGCAGCACAAAATGTGTATACCAGTTGCTTTTAAAAGGGAGGGATGAGCTGCTTTGTATAATATTGAAAGTTGAACACTTTCAAAGTCATCTTGGGATCTACAGGCTTAGAGAATGTTGTCATTAAATGAACAAACAAGATACATTAAGGACACTGAGGGAAGTTTTTCTGCACATCCAAAAGATAAGCTTGCTTTTGGATAATTTGCAATTTTTTTCCATTTGCTGGTGGTATTTAAGAGAATTGAGAATCCTATTTTAAGCCTATGAGGTATTTTGGAAGTTTACCACAGAATTATTCTTCCTTTACTTGTGAAGATTTTTGCTTTATATCCTGCCATTATTTGAAAAAAATATTATGAAATATTTCAAAGTATTTTGAAAACTGGTGCTGGTTACATTTGATTCTTACTCAAAACTAATTTGGGTAGAAATAAAGGGACTAAATAAAACCTTTTGTGTGTATGTTTTCATTGTCTCTTGGTGTTCTTAAGTCTTCTCTACTTTATAAAGAAGCAATAAATTATTTAAGTCTAGCCAATGAAAAGAGTCATCACTTATCTTGACAAGATTCTAAATAGGTAGTCTTACATTTCAAGGTCATGAGTACTATAGCACAATGAGGCAATTTTCTCCAGTCTGCCTGTGTTAAACTGAGAGTTAACAAATACAGCTAGAATATAGGCCTTGGGCTTTGGATCTGTAGCAGTGGGCAAGTCCAGTTCAAAGACAAAAAAAAATAGCTTCACAAAGACCACTAGTCAAGTGGTATATTTAGAATAATAAAATCATCCCTCTATTTCTTTCCTCTTCTTTCATTCCTTTATTAATACTTTATCATTTTTTGTTTGTTTTTAATGTGTAAATTCTAATTAAAACTTAGTTTTACATATGCAAGGCTTATTTTGAGGAAACACGATATGGAAGTTTTCAAGTGCTAAGGCCCAAATAATTTCATTGGCTGTGTATTTCAATAAGTTGATTCCGTGATATATTTAAGTAGAAAACTATTTAGTCTTAGAGACTCTATTTTCCTAAGAGGATTCAATTGTTTTCAAATTTCTACTCATTTACCATTTCATTGTGTTTTATTCATGTTTTTATTTTATTTCAGTTTTAACATTTTCCTTGAATCATGTTAGGAAGGCATCTTTTAAACTTTTCAGCAATTTCTTACGTCATGGAACAACCAAGGTCATTCATTCATTCACTCAATACATTTTTATTAAGAATTTACTATGTAACAAGAACTGTCATACCCACCAGAAATTAAATAGTGTGTTTGTGGGGGGAAGACATCGTCCCTATTTTCTTGAAGATTATAATCTCTTAAGAGAAAAAGACAAGAAATGAACAACAAATATGTAATATACTATCAGCTACAATTAATACTTTGCTGAAAAATATACAGGAGACAGAGATACCATGCTCAGGTGGCAGTGGGGAAACAGAATTATTTTAGCTAAGGTAGTTTGGAAAAGCATCTTCAATGGGAACATATTTGAGTACAGACCTAAAGTGACAGAGAAGAAAAAAAAAAAAAAAAAACAAAGAAAGAAAGCAACAAACAAATGTATTCTAGAAAGAGGGAACAGAAAGTGGGTAGGTTCTGAGTTGGGAATGTCCTTTGTCTAATCAATGAATATCAGCCAGAGTGGCAAATGCTACAGCAAAGTGAGAAATGGAAAGAATAATGTTTCCTTAAGTAAATAAGCATCCCGTATTAGATCCTTTGGTTAGAATTATACTGATTTTAAGTCTATGATCAATGAGAAACATGAACAGAGGACAGAAAAGTCATGACACTTACTTAATCTAAGCCAGAGTGCTACTGAAATACAGAAATATTATGTGTAAGATAAAAAAAACCAGTGGAAACATAAGATGTTGAACCAAAGTCATAAGCATTTAAGGTGATTTTGCATACTGAATTCACATACTAAGTCCAAGGTTGAGATCTGCATCTGGTAAGGGCTAGTGAGGACTCTCTGCAGAATCCTGAGGTGGCACAGGACATCACAAAGCAAGGGGGCTGAGCAGACTGGCTCAGGTCTCTCTCTTCTTACAAAGCCACCAATGCCCTACCCTATGACTTCATCTAATCCTAGTTACCTCCCAAAGATCCAAGCTCTCAAATACCGTAGTTAGAGTTCCTACTCTCTTAACACTATTAACATAGGCATTAAGTTTTAACTTGAGTTTCAGATGAGACAAATATAAATCCAATATTGGTAATTTAATTAATATTTTCTCCTCTAATAAACTCATGAGTAAATTCACATATGTAGTTTAACCTATCATTTTATTCACTACCTAGTGCTGACAGAACAGTAGCCAAATAAATCCGTGCATTTGAATCTGGACTCTGCAGAGTCTAACTCCCCATGTCACTCTTTCAATAATTCATATAGTTTAAGCCTCTTCTATTGTTTTCTGTTTCATGACACAGCATTAGGACCTCACATAGATATCTAAGTACTGGTTTAATCAGACTTGCCTTGGACTTATGTAAGAGAGAAATCATATAATTTTATCACAAAACCAAGATTCCAAACCTGCTCTATTACTACCAAGTAAGAATCTAAAATGACTGAAAATATAAAAATAAAAATCCCAAACCACTTTGAGACTGAAAAGATACAATAGAGAAACTTTGAGGTTGCAGAGATCAAGCAGAAATTCTGGCAGTCCTTTAAAGTGTTTATACCACCAAAAAAAAAAAAAAAAAAAAAAAAAAAGGAAAATAGTGAATGGCTGACTAACCCAGGTTTAAAGACTAAAAATTACCCTCTAATATGAAAGATTTTTCTCCAATATTTAGTAATAGAACTACCCAAGTTTTAGCCAAGCCCATGACCACCCACTTAGAGATTGTACTTCCCAGCCCCCTGGCAAACCCATTTGGTTATATGATTAATTTCCTACCAGTAGAACAGAAGCAATGTATACAATGACTAAGTGTTAACCATAAAGTAATTAGAAAGGTATTTTACCTTCCCAAAACTGCAATACTACAGAATACACTGTTGATATAGATTCTAATCTTAACTGACTATGAAGACAATGGAACAGGTACATAACCTAGCCAAGGATAGAACTAACTTGGTTATTTAGGTGACCCTGCAGAGCAGAACTACCTATAAGTTTTATACATATACCTTTTCAATATGCCTGGCCAGTTAAGCAGAAAGGAAATAAAACACTAACTTGATAAAAACTTAAAATTTGGAGTTTCATATAGTAAAGATTACAGAGATACTTTAAGCATTACAGAGGTGTTTTGTCTGATACAGAGCAAACACAAGGGCAGAATACCAGCTTCCAATATTTATTTTTTTTAAGCTGGTTGGGCATGAAATGGCAAAATATGCACAAAAAGTGTCAAGTCCAGAATATATTTTTCAAATTAAGGAAAAATTATCATATTTAATACTGGCTTCAACTGACTCAAACAATTTGCAATCCTTCAACTCAGTCAAAAGTTGCAAAGTAACATCTCAATTAAGTGTTAGGGCCATTCTAACATGTCAGAAGACCTGGGTTGTGGAAGAGATAAAGGAGCAACAACAATCTTTACACTTTTTTTCAGACATTTACTTCAAATGGGGAGATCTTGGGAAGCAGTAGGAAAGCTATAGCACTGGCACTTGCTATAATCATTTAAACTGTAAATGTGTGGATTAGATGTCTCCTTCCATATATTCATATATTGTAGTCCTAAACCTCCAATGTGACTGTATTGAGATATTGGACCTCTGAGGGGCTTGCGGTAATCAGCGTTAGGTAAAGTCATGGGAATGGGGTGCTCTTGATAAGATTAGCAGCTTTATAAAAAGAAACTATCTTTCCACCATGTGACAAGATGGTGAAAATGTGGCTAACAATTCTCAGGAAGTGGGCCCTCATCAGGAACTAAATTGACATGTACTTTGGTCTTGAACTTGCCAGACTCAAGAAATAAATGTCTTTTTTTTAAGCCATCCAGTCAAGGGTATTTTGCTATAGCAGTCAGAGTAGATTAACACAGTAGACCAACGCTCAGACAAAATGCAACAGTAATATATACATTTTTAAGTTAATTTAAAGAAATTAGATAACTGCTAAGACATCCAAGGCTTGAAGTGTCCAGATCTTGGAAGAAAGGAATTTCTTTGAGGTGATTCTAATTATTTTGTGTACAGCTTTTTTTTTTTTTTTTTTCAGGAATTTATTGCCAGCAGACTGCACTAAAAGAAATACTTTTTAAAGTCTCTGGGTGGAAGGATGGGCTGGGCAACCAAGTGAAGTTTGATGTCATGGTAACCATGACATAAGAGGTCAAGAGCCTCACATTTCCTCCCTCCCCGAAATGATCCCAATCTGAAAAAGAATGGAGGTAATTAGAGGTAAGACTGTATACAGCAATTTTCACCTTGAGGTTTTTGCTGAATTCTAGTCAAACAGGGAAAGAGGCAAAGAAATCAAGAAAACAACAAACACTGAAATATTGAACAATTTTTGTCTCTCTCATAATATTAAGAAAGAAAACTGTAGTTTAGGATTCACCAAGAAACAAGGGTGCTAGTACACACTCCAAGTTTGAAGCAAATGTTATTAGAGGCCTCTGCCATAGGAATTATTGTTAACAAGAGATACTATCAGGTTTCCAAAAGTGAAATCCCACTGGAGTCAGCTTAGACTGTAATATGGAATAGTCTCCCCTGTTCAGTTCTTTGATGAAGGACAAAGTAAATTTTCTCTGACAGTAAATCAAATAAGTCATAGTCTCTAAAGTTTGACATAAACAATGTTAAAATATTATTAAAATTGTCATATCAGCAAAAACAAAAAAAGGAAAACTTGCTTATAGAAACAAACTCAGAGGTGACATATTTTTAGACTAATTGGTAAAAAAAAATTATAACTGTGATTACAAAAATGAAGGCAGTAGTAAGCAATATGTAGAGTTTTATCAGAAAATGAAGACTATAAGAATTGAAGGGAGATTCTGAAATGTTTTTTTAAAAAGGAAAATTTACAATGGATGTATTCAATCACAGATTGGACATAGCAGAAGACAGATTAAATTAACTAAATAGAAGAGTAGAAAATGATTCAACCGAGAAACAAAAATTTTAAAAAGAAACACCTTGCCATGTATGTACCTGTGCAACAATCCTGCATAATCTGCACATGTACCCCAGAACCTAAAGTACAAATAAAAAAAAGGAAAATGCATAGGTTATTAAACACATGGTACTTGATTTACATTATTAAATATGTATAATATTGGAGTCCCAGAAGAGGAAGAGAATGAAACAGAGAAGCAACCTTCTGAATAAGATAAGAATCTTCTAAATATAAATGCAAACATCAAAGTACAATCTCAAGAAAATCAGGCAAGATAAACATAGAGACAACAACTAGTCACAATGTACAAAAAGCTTCTGATAATCAAAAGATACATAGGAGATACAGTTGATCTCTGGTATTCATGGGAGATTCATTCCAGGACCTCCCAGACATAGCAATATCTATGGATGCTCAAATTCCTGATATAAAATAAAATAAGATTTGCATACCCACTTTGCACATCCTGTCATATACTTTAAATCATCTCTACATTGATTATAACAATACAATGCAAATGCTATGTAAATAGTTGTTATACTAATTCATGTAAGAAATGAAAGAAGAAAATAAAGTGTGTATGTGTTCAGTACAGATGCAATTTTTTTTGTAATTTTTCCATTTGCAGTTGATTGGATTCATGAATATAGAACCCACAGATACAGAAGACAAACTGTATGTCATTTTTAAAGATGAAATAATAAAATTGACACTTTATTTCTCAAATAATTACATAAAGGAGAAGAAAATAAATGGTAACTTTAAAGTGATGAAGAAAATGACTAGCAAACCTAGAAATTATACATCCATCAAAAATACCATTTAAAAGTTAAGACATTTCCAGACGAATGAAAACAAACAAAAATTGTTTCCAGCAGATTGTACGTAAAGAATTACTTTAAAAAAGTTCTTCTGGCAGAGAATGTAATCCCAGACCAAAGTAACAATATGCAGTAAAAAGTGAAGAATAACAAAAGGGTGATTTTGTGGGTAAATATTAATAAATAGTATAGTAGAAAACAAGAACACTGATACATGTAGGTTTTTAAAATATAGAACCATAAATGCATGACAACAAAACAAAAAGAAATAGGAGGGAGAAATTGATTTAATGAGCTCTAATATATTGTTATCCTGGGAAGCAAAGTATTCAATTATATTAACCCTAATGATTCAACAATACATTCATTACTCTAGCAGTAATGAAATGTGTATCTCTCTAGCTAGTGGAATAACAAAACAGGATACTGAAAAACACTAATTAGTAAAAATAAGACTAAAGGAGAAAATAAAACAACAACATACAACTGTTGGATCAAGTGGAAAATAAATAGAAAAATTCTAAGTACAAACCCCACTACAGCATTGCATTTTCTAAATATAAATAAACAGTATACTGATTTAAAATTGAGTGTGAGAAAATAAAACTACTATTGATTTCTCAGTGCTCCTGTGCTCAGTTTTGATTGGTAGTTGATGCTGATATTAAATTCTATGAAATTAATTTAACCAAATTATTGAATAAGATTTTCATTGATTTATGTTTTCCAATTGATGCTATTGATAAACTAATATCATCATGATTCTTGGCCCCTTGAATTCTATAATTGTGCACAAACATATCTCATGATAGTCATTAAAAATTGGCATAAAAGATCAACCTGTAGACCAATTTCCTTTCCTTCTAGAGATTTTTATTTCTTTGGTAATTGTTCACAACTTTGTATTCTTTCTGTAAATCTTACTATTTATTTTAGGGTAATAAATTGAGACCTTGTACTAATTAATCAAAATATTTCAAATTTTTGAAAGCCTTAAATGTATCTCTACCCTTAATGTTTCTTGTCTGACTGCTATTGAAAAAGAAGTGAAAGATAATATAAATGTCTTAAATATCACTTGTCTCACAGTTGATCAAACATCCTATTTTTCTCCTCTTTCTCAGGCATAAGCATCAATTCTATCCAAATCTAACTACCTTGGTCAACACTTTTGTTTCCATATTCTGACTCTTACACACTTGTTCCTCCATCAGATAACTTTTGAACTCTACCCCACCTTCCTAAGAAGTTTCATATTTGTTTTTTATTGAGGTACAATTCACATAACTTAAAATTAACCATGTTAACGTAAGTTGGTAATCTTTGGCATATTTACAATATTGTACAATCACAATGTCTGTCTAGTTCCAAAACATTTTTATCACAACTCCCCAAATTCATACATATAAATATTCATTCCCCAGCTCCACTCCCCCACAGCCCCTTCAATCCCTGGAAACAAACTACATTCTCTCTATATGTATTAATACTTTCTATAAATGGAATCATATAATGGTAATAATCATATAACTATTAAAATGAACTTTTATGTTTGGTTTATTTTACTAAGTATGTTTTTGACATTTATCTATGGTATAGAAAGTATCAGCCCTTCATTATGTTATGGCTGATTATTATTATATTATGGCTGATTATTATTATATGGATATACCACATTTTGTTTGCCCATTTGTCAGTTGATGAACTTGGGTTGTTTCTACCTTATGGCTATTGGGAATAGTTCTGCTATTAATATTCATGTACAAGTTTTTGCTTGAGTATCTGTTTATAATTTTTTTGGTAAACACCACAGAGTAGAATACTGGGTCATATAATACTTTCAAATTTCATTTTTTGAGGTATGGACAAACTTTTTCTCACAATAGCTGAATAAATTTCCATTCCCTTTAGCAAGATTTAAGAATGTCTCTTTCTCTATATCTTCACCAATGCTCATTATTTTCTGCTTTTTGTTTGTTTGTTTGTTTTTGCTTTGTGTGAAGTTACAGCCATTCTAATGGATATAAGATGGTATCTTATTGTGGTTTTGATTTGCATTAGTGACTAGTGACTAACGATGTTGAGTATATTTTCATGTACTTCTTGGGCATTTGTATATCTTTTGCTTATTCTTAAACTGGATTATTTAATTTTCTGTTGTTGAATGGTGAAAATTATTTTTATATTCTGCATATAACACATTTATCTTATATGTGATTTGCAAATATTAACTCCCATTTTATAGGTTGTATTTTAACTTTCTTGAAAATTCCTTTGAAGCAGAAAAGTGTTTCATTTTAATGGAGTTTAATTTAGCTGTTTGTTTTATATTTCATTGCTTGCATTTTTATCATATCTAAGAATCAACTGCCAAATTCAAGGTCATAAAGTTGTAATAATTTTCTTCTGAAAGCTTTATAGTTTTAGCTCTTACATTTAGGTTATTGGATTTAGTTAACTTTGATAGTGTAAGATAGGAGCCCATCTTCAGTCTTTTACTTGGGTATACTCAATGATCTCCGTAGCATTTGTTGAAGACAATTTCCTTTCCACATTGTGTATTATTTCCACTCCTGTCAGAGATCAGATCAAAACAACTGTTTATCAACAGATAAATAGATTTAAAATATGATAAATCCATACAATGGATCATCACCTTGCCTCAGAAAAAGAGAAGATCCCTGACATTTGGAACATGGATTAAGTTGGAGGACATTATGCTAAGTGAAAGAAACTAGTCATAAATGTAAAAATACTTTAGTTCCACTTGTATGAGATATTCATAATAGTCAAACTCATAGAAGCAGAGAATATTGATTGCCACTGGATGGGAAATAGGACAAATGGGAAATTACCAGTTAGAGTAGTAAGAGATCTTCTGTACAGCATAATACCTATAGTTAATATGGTTTTGTGCACTTCAGAACTTGTATATAAAGGATATCTTGTGTTATATTCATATGCTCTCTACAAAAAAATGGACACAAGGAAACTTTAGGAGATACTGGACATGTCTATCACCTTGTTTGTGGTGATGCTATCATGGATGTTCATATATGTGCAAACTCATGAAACTGGACACATTAAATATGAGCAGTTCTTTGTATATCAATAATACCTCAAAAACTGTTAAAATTATGTGACATGTAAGAATAATGAAGATATTGATTTAAATCTTGTAGAACACTATCAGTTTATTAAATGGTTTTAAATGCTCATGGTAACTAGAACAGCATCTACCACACAATTGTCACTAAATAATTGTCAATTTCTCTTTCTCTCCTTTCTCTTTTCATGTATTAGTTGGTCAATGTTAAAATCATGCATTAAAGAAGACTGACAGTTATGTCATATGATATTTTCTTTCCATTTTGTGTGAAGTTAAATGTAGAGGATTTATATTTCCTTCCACATTAAGAAGCAGATAATCTATTATTACATGTCACCATCATATAAGTACATATTATTTATTTTGTTCAAGTTAAGCATTTGTCTAAACACTTTTAATTCATGTGACTATATGATTATACTTCTGAAAAGCTATAAAGGGAATTTATAAACCATCTGTTGACTCATGTGACATAATTACAAGAGTATCATTTTGACTTTTTATGAAACATTTTTTCTTACTGTAGTTTGCAATTATTGAGAAAAAAATGCAAACTATATGAAACAAATGAATATATTATTGTTATAAACAAGGACACTGTCATAGAAACTGACTACAATGCAAATTAAATTAAATTATTAAAGAAAATCATCATCAACCTCATCACTATCACCTAACATTTATATTGTGCCTATTATACATGATACACTTTTCAAGTCCTTCATATTTATTATTATTCAATTCTCTCAGAATTCTTATATTATTTTTCTTTTATAGATGCAAAACATGAGGCACAAAAAACTTTTAAAAACTTGCCAATATTACAGAACTTATAAATGTTAGAACTTACAGTTTAACTCAGACAGTCTTACTTCATTGTTGTGTTAGTAATCACTTGACTAATATGTATTTTTCAATTTGTGTCATTATTTAAGTTAATATATTATACTGATTCTTGAGTGGAATATAATTTAAATGAGTATTTTTCTAAACTTGGTACTAATTTTATATTAAAATATTCTTTCATTTTTATAAATTCATGCAATTCTAGACTCTGTGAATTACTAATTGTTTTTGAACAAAATTATAAGATGGGAAATTGTTCTTAGATTTTCTAAGGAATAGCTTTATCAGCAGATTTTTTTTTTCCTACTTAAGTGTCATTTCAAGGAATAAACCAAATAATGACTTTAAAGAAAAAGCAAAACATGGAATTTGCTCTTAAGCACTAACAAGTTTAATACGTGAATAAAATAGTATAAAATATTATATTCCAATGGTAATTAAAATGTCATACCATTAAAAGTGCTATCTTCAAGTGAGATTTTAATATTCCTGTTTTTTATTGAATTTTGTATTTATCTTTCCAATAGCAAATGAATGATAAAATACCCGGCCTAGTGACAGTTGCATTCTGTTTGTGTTATGTGGATTTCAACAACAAATATTTAGAGAGTGACAAAAAGTGATAATTTTTAAGAGTAGACTACAAAAACCAAATTTGCTAAAGGTTAAATGGTACTAACAAAGAAAATATTAACTAAAAAGAAAATAACATTTTTAAACCTTTCCTAGAATGAACTTTGGAAATTTATACATTGATTTCTAAAACCAATGTATAAATTGGTTTTTATATTTTATATAAATAAAAGGGCTATTTTATTTACATAAAATAAAGCAAACTATTACCATTAATATTTCTAAAACCTACTTTGATATGGAAAGTGGTTATATAGAGACTGGATATTATACTTAAATATCACCAGTTATTGTCAGTTGGGATAATCCTTACCTGTTCCTCTTTTTGGAGGGCAAATTAGAACACAATTGGGGTTCACATGATACGTGATTAACATCTCTGAGTAAGCAGGACTTTCAGCACCTTGATTGCACCTATCTGATTTTTCCTGAAAAAAAAAAAAAAAATTACCAGGCATGATAAAGAGGTGATCACTTATATGGTTACTTTTAAATTTCCATTT
>PVKP010005533.1:0-88924 GCA_004027715.1 Plecturocebus donacophilus | reverse complement strand
AAATAAAATATTGGTTGGCTGCTTATCTGTTATTTTCATCCCCTATTCCTTCCTGTCTCCATTGTTAAGCACAATTATTGGCATAAAAGAGGTTTTTAATACCCATTTTTAGACTGTATTCTAGCCTGGGCAATAAAACAAGAATCCCATTCTCTCTCCCTCTTTCTCTTCCTCTTTCTTTCTTTCATTCCTTTTTTTTTCTTTTGCTGTTTCTCTCTCCTTTTCTCTCTTTTTCTAAAATCTCTTCCTCTTTCTTTCTTTTTTTCTTTCTTTTGCTGTTTCTTTCTCCTTTTCTCTCTTTTTCTAAAATCTCTTCCTCTTTCTCTTTCATTCTTTTTATTCTAAAAAAATAAAAAATAAAAAATAAAATAAAATGAAAGCATTCTTCTCTGTGTTCAATCCCATTCAACCTTGTGAATGAAGAAACACCCATCATGACTTGAACTTTTTTTTCTTTTTTTTTGAGACAGGGTCTTACTCTGTCACCCAAGCTGAAATGCAGTGGCACAGTCACAGCTCACTGCAGTCTTGACCTCCTGGGCTCAGGCAGTCTTCCCACCTCAGTCTTCCAGGTACTGGAACTAGAGATGGGCACCACCACATCAGACTAATTTTTTGTAGAGATGGGGTTTTGCCATGTTGCCCAGGCTAGTCTCAAACTTCTGGGCTCAATCTTCCCACCTTTGCCTCCCAAAGTGCTGACTGCAGGTGTGAGGCCTCAGTCCAGCCTAATTGTGACTTTCATCCCTATACTTTTACAGGGTTTTTGCTTGTTCTTTTCTGTTTTGAAACAGGCCACCCTGCCACCCAGGCTGGAGTACAGTGGTGTGATTACAGCTCTCTGTAGCCTCAATCTCCCGGGCTCAAGCAATCCTCCCACCTCAGCCTCCCAAGAAGTTGTAGCCATGTGCCACCACGCCTGGTTAATGTTTTAATTTTTTGTAGTGACAGGTTCTCCCTATGTTGCCCAAGCTGGTCTCTAACTCCTGGGCTCAAGCAATCCTCCCGCATCAGCCTCTGGGAGTGCTGGGATTAAAGGCTTGAGCTACCACTCCTGTTCCTTTTACAGTTTTTAAGGATGAGTCATAAATATGATTTCACTTGACTCTCTGACATAGTTGGGATGTTTGTTGCCTCCAAGTGTCATGTTGAAATGTGACCCCCAATGTTGGAGGTGGTGGGAGGTGTTTTGGTCATGAGGACGGATCCCTCATGAATGCCTTGGTGCCTTTCCCACAGCAATAAGCCAGTTCTCACTGTATTAGTCCATGTGAGAGCTGGCTGTTTAAAAGCCTGTCTGTTCTTTTGCTCCCTCTCTTGCCAGGTAACACACCTGCTCCTCCCCTGCCTTATGCTGTAATTGTATGCTTCCTGATGCTTTTACAGAAGGAGATGGCAGCAGTATCCTTCTTGTATAGTTTGCAGAACCATGAGTCAAACCTCTTTTCTTTACAAGTTAACCCAGTCTCAGGTATTCCTTTATAGCAATACAGAATGGACTAAGACACTCTCCCATCTCAGGGTTAGGATTGTCATAATACAGATGAGGAAGGAGAGACTCAGGGAAGCAACGTAACTTTCTCATTGATACATAAACCTCAGGATCAAAAAGTGTTAAGCCTAAAAACTCCTAGACCTTCTAACTTTAAACTGGGACTCTTTCCACTACTAGAATGATTCTCATCCTTTAGTATGCATCAGAATTATCTGGAAAGCTTGGTAAAACAGAATGCTGGGCTCCACCCCCAGGACTTCTCATTCAGTAGGTTTGGGGTAGGCCCAAGGACTTGCACTTCTAACAGGTTCCTAGGTGCTGCTGCTGCTCCTGGACCACGTTTTGAGAACCACTGCACTGTCACAGACTGTCTGCAGGGGGAAGGATCTAAGGGCTGCTTGCTGCCACATATGCTTTTTATAACCATGATTTGAAAGAAATACTGTGAAGAAAAGTCAAAATAGTTGGCAGAGGGCTAAAATGGCCAAGAATATTTTTACTTTTAATCTAATTTAACAGCTCATTAATTACATTTTTGTTCAGTACTAGGACTTGTTGAAGGGATTACAAAAGACATATTTCTAATATTTGATATCTTCAAAGACTATATAATTTGGTCATGGAGTTCAGATTAGCATTCAAGAAAGGGAAAGTAATAATACATACAGCTGGATAACAAAATGTGTGGCATCAACACATTCTATGGGAGTTAGAGAAGGGGGAGATCAGTGTCAACTAGACTAGCAAGGTAAGGCTTCACAGAAAACGTAGGTTTGGGACTTTGATGAATGGTAGGGAGGATATCTACTGCCGTATAACAAACCACCCAAAAACTTAGCAGCTGACACAACTATTGTCATGTCATGGTTCTGTGGGATGACTGTGCCTGGGTGGTCTTGATAGATCTCTCTCATGCAGTGACAATCTACAGCTGAGACTGCAGTCAGCTCAAGGCTTGGCTGGGCTTGTTGTCCAAGAGGACATCTTCACTCACATCTAGAGCCTCAGCCTTCTCCATACAGCTTCTCTCTCCAAAAGAGTTGTCTGCACTTAACAATGACAGTTCAGAGCTCTCGGAGATAGGAAGTGGAAACTGCCAGTGTTCTTAAAGAGGGCCAAAATTGGCACTGTGACTTCCGCCATATTCTAATTTTTGGTAGTTTCAATAGTTAAAATGCCAGATTCTATTACTGAAATTAGTCACAGGCCAGACCAGATTCCAGGGAGAAAGAAGAAGACTCCGTCTCTCAATCGGGGAGTGGTATGTGTATACAGAAGAGAAATTGATGGCAACCATCATGGGAGAGAAACTACCACAGATAGGCAGAAGAATCAACCCATAGCATGAAGATGCAAGAACCAGATGAGAACCAAGAAGAGATCTGAAAGCTTGAATAAAGAAAATGAGAGGAGTCTAAAACTGAAATGAAGAGTCTGGGCCTGATCTAATAAACACTGAGGAATCCACTGAGGAATCACTGCACATTCTTAGGTAGCAAATTAGCTTTCAATCATTCTACAAACCTAGGTGTACTGTTTGCTTCCTAGCACTTGGGCTAAGTGGTTTACATGCAGATGTACACAAGACAGGCATGGGCCAGCCACCATGGATCAGAATTCAGTGGTGGATGCAGATGAGTAAGTAGGCAATCAGAATTCAGTGTGATGACTGTTGACAAGGGAGAACGCAGGCTGTTATGAAAGCCTCTAACACAAATAAGGAGGCAGGAGAGAGGGAGGGGCAGCTGTTAGTGCTGTGTTGTCCTCTAATCAAGGTTCATGGGCAAGACTGGAGGAGGGAAAGAGAAGCCACGGAGCCCAGTTAGAGGGCTGTAGAAATAGCCAATTAGAAGTACACATTTTAAGCCTCCTCCTCCATCTCTAATGAATGAAAACATAGCCCTGACAGGGAGTATGCCTAGTTCAAGTTGTAACAACCCTTCTAAACAGTTGCTTCCATCTGATATGAAGTCTTCTGATAAAATTTGTGAAATGACGACACAGGTCAAAATGGTATCAAGGCCTTATTTTGCATACCTGGAAAGATCACATCCAAAGTCACAGAGGAAATGGAAAGAAGGGTGTGTTTTTGCCTCATGTTTCAGAAGCACCTACCTGACTCCCAAGGAAGAAGCTGTTATACACTTCAGAGGCACACAGTCACAGGCTAACACCAGCAAGGGGAGGAATTCTGGCTTTGTTGATCTTGTGTAAAAAAGATGTGAGCTCACATCTTTCAGACAACACCTCCAGTTAAGTTGCTTATATGCTGTGCTTAGAGAGGTCACTCTATTAGAAAGCCGGCTCCCCTGGTCCTATTGCTTGCTGCCACCACCACTACCTATACCTGCAGCACTGCCAACTATACAGCAGAGTCTCAATAAATATCTAACTATCTTAAAGGGCATATCAAATTTTGTACAGATTACAGACAGTCATAGGGGTAGGTACACTCAGAATACTTAACTCTGTGTTCTAAACTCTACCAAGAACTCTAAGTATGCAGCGAACTATTTTAGACAAATGGGATCCTGGCAATAGAATAAGACCGTGTCTCAAAAACGAGAGAGAGAGAGAGAGAGAGAGAAATGGGACCCTTTTCACAAGATGGCGCCAAAAGCAAAAAAGGAAGCTCCTGCCTTTCCTAAAGCCAAAGCCAAAGAGAAGGCTTTCATGACCAAGAAGGCCATGTTGAAAGGTGTCCACAGCCACATACAAAAAAAGATCCACAGGTCACCCATTTTCCAGTGGACCGAGGCACTGCGATTCTGGAGACACCCAAAATATCCTCGGAAGAGCACCCCCAGGAGAAACAAGCTTAACCCCTCTGCTATCGTCAAGCTTCCGCAGACCGAGTCGGGAGTGAAGAAGATAGAAGACAACACACTAGTGTTCATTGTGGATGTTAAAGCCAACAAGCACCAGGTCGAACAGGCTGTGAAGAAGCTCTATGACATTGATGTGGCCAAGGTCAACACCCTGATTCAGCTTGATGGAGAGAAGAAGGCATATATGTTCGACGGCTCCTGATTATGATGCTTTGGAGGTTGCCAGGAAAATTGGAATCATCTAAACTGAGTCCAGCTGGCTAATTCTAAATGTATGTGTATCTTTTCACCATTTAAAAAAAAAAAAAAAACTATTTAGAGAAATGGAGGCGCTTCTACTATCCTACCAAGTACATAGGAACAATATTTAAGCCCAGCCCTGGTGTATAGTACAAGGGAATAACTTCTCTGTGGAAAGGCAGCTGTCAATGAGATGCTATCTCCTGCCTGTCACCCTTCTGTGACTATTTCTGTTCTGTTTTCAAATGCCTCTTTTCCTCTTTTTCTAGCTTTCATTCAAGACTTCCCCAGCAGCTGTGTAGGTGTTGTAAAGAAGGGAGGGAGCTGCTAGGAGTGTCCTTTTTCTTCTAGCTTGGGCCACTGCTATACTATTTCCTATGAGTAGAGGGGAAAGTAGAAAGAAAACAATTGGGGATATGAAAGAAGAGAAGAATGAGAAAGAAGGGGATCACATCAAGGAAAAAGAAAATGGAAGAGAAGTAGAGGCAACATGCAGACTGTGGGAATAAGAGACAGAATCCTCATGATCTCAGGCAGGGCATGTGATACATATTAAGACAGGAATTGAGGCCAGGTGTGGTGGCTCATCCCAGCACTTTCAGAAGCCAAGGAGGGCAGATCATCTGAGGCCAGGAGTTTGAGAATAGCCTGGCCAACATGGTGAAACCCTGTTTTTACTAAAAGTACAAAAATTAACCAGGCATAGTGGTGGGCGCCTATAATCCCAGCTACTCAGGAGGCTGAGGCAGGAGAATCACTTGAACCTGGGAGGTGGAGGTTGCAGTGAGCTGAGATGGCGCCACGGAACTCCAGCCTGGCGACAGGGCAAGATTCAGTATCAAAAAAAAAAACAAAAAAATGGAATTGAATACAGGCCACTGTAATCAGCAGCCAGCCAGCGAGGCATGCCCTTTGCTGGTGCTTTCCTCTGCTTTGCTTTTGCTTTGTCATAAAGCGCTGTTCACTGTTAATAGCACCTGCTTTGTCAAGGGAGAGAAGAAAGTGGGTTCACCAATTTTAGAACTTAATAGGTTAAAACAACACATATTATCTTTGCATTCTAGAGGTCAGAAATCTGAAACAGGTCTCACTAGGCTAAAATCAAGGCGTAAGTCAGCAGAGCTTTCTGGAAGTCTAGGGGAAAATCTGTTTCCTTACCTTTTCCAGCTTCTAGAGGCGTCCTTGGTGCCCCCTTCCTTCATCTTCAAAGCCAGCATGGCAGGCAGACTCCTCACATCTCACCACTTTGTCCTCTGTAGCTACAGCTTCTCTGACTCCGATTCTTCTCTTTATTCTACTGTGATTATATTGGGCTCACCTGGATAAATTAGGCCACGTTCCCTATCTTAAGGTCAGCTAATTAAACTTAAATCCATCTTCAGTCGTAATTCCCCTTTGCCCTGTAACCTAACATATTCATAGGTTCTGGGGATTAGGATGGGAACATCATTAGAGGGCCCATTATTCTGCTGACTGCAAACACTGTATAACTTTGCTGAAACTATACTATTTTCATTTTTCCCCTAATATTACTAAAAAACAAGAACTCTGAATGTCAGTTACTTCTTTTTCCCCTTCCGGGTTTGCTAGAAACAGAAGTAACAATTCTAGCCATCTGTCATTTAAACAAGGGAAGATTTATTGCCTTTGACTAAAAAGGCATTTGCCACAATAGCAAAACTAAACATTTCGGCAAAGACAGAGTCTGTCTGGCAGGGGCAACAGCATGATATCAGCATGCCACCTGGCCCCATCTCCTCTTACCAGCGCTGCACAGGTCTCAGTGGTCCTGCATCCTTACTCTGGAAGGCAATCAGGGGGAGCTGGTGCTCTAATGATGGGACAACAAAAGAGTAAGAGATTAAGATTGGGATTATATGGGTGTATTAAACATTTGAAAGAGACATCTTAGACAACTTCAAACAGCTACCATTTATGGAACACTTTCCTTGTGTCAAGACTTTGCTGGGTACTTTAGGTATATTTTCTGTGATTCTCAGAACAACTTCTCATGATGGGCATTTCAAACAAGGAAACTGAGGATAAATGGGATTATGAATTTCACCTGAGTTCACGCAGCTACTAAATAGCAGAGGGAGAAAATAACTCCAGCTACCTGACTCTAAAGCCCTTGCCCTTCTTGCACAGAATTAACTCACTGCAGAATTATCTCATGCCTGTAAGTGGTGGCAAATGGAAATATGTATGAGTTCTGTTGCTGAGGCCCTGAAGTCGTGATGTTTTGTCCACCCTTTCTCAATCAACTAACTAAACACCATTAACACCCAAAATTTCCTGATTAGTGACTTATCTCAAGTCCCATAATGAGTCAGTGGACTCTAATTGTGAGTCTACCCTTGTTTCTGATGTTACATCACTTCTCAAAGATAGCTTTTTCATATATATATACTTAGGAAGTATATATTTACTTAGGAAGAAATTAAGAAGGTAGGCAAAGAAGAAAGAAATGAACAAACTCAACAAAGAAAAAAACATGAAAATTGGAGCACTTTTGTGTAAGAGGGAGTAGCTCAATTCTGCAGAACACTGAAAAAGTCATGGAACTACTGAGCATTGTTCTGCAAAACTTGGCAACTATGATTTTCTATTATTTACTTGGTCTCTTTAGACTGCATCCTCAGAGAAAATGTATCTTTGAACTCAAATTCAATATTTGATCAAACCACACAACTAAAAATGTTAATTAAAAACAAAGCCAAAACCAACAACAGCCTAAATATTAGGGAAAATTCCTTTTGTGAATTAAATTCATTTAGTAATAAATTATTTTTCTTTAATTAAGGCTTTGCCAACTTTTAGTTTACGAAAAGATGTTATTATTGATGGAATTGAGTTTGCCTGACACCTTGGTATTATTTTTAAATCTAAGAATGCTTATCATTGCAGTAAGAGACATGGCCCGACATCATGCAAAAACCTTCCCTAAGGTATGGCAAATCAGAGGATTTTCCCAGGCCCCACACCCTGCACAATGCCAAATTGTTGTTGGAACCAGTCCTTCAGAATAAGGGGTTTCTGTAATTTATCTTACACCCATGGTAGCCAGCACATTCAGGGGTCACATAGTGATAATAATAATGGTTAAATAAAGAAATTGTATTTATATACATGTGTTAATTGACTCACAGAATCGCATGAACAAATTTATTTTCTAAAGGAAAACAATTCAGGTAAAATTGTCCTCTTCTAGTCCCCCATTCTTCAAAAACCCTCTTTCTTTTAGGCTTTTCCCTTCCATATTGCTATTGACATTAATTTTAATTAGATTAGAACTTTGTACAAAAATGGTAGCGAAGAGGAGACAATGCATACATTTGACCTACACTCCAAGGCTTCACAGATGGCCCATAGCCTGGAGAGAAGCCAGGACAGATTTTTGCATAGTCTTCTACATTGCATGAATGTCATTACTTGAGTATCAACTTAAGGATCCTTACCCAAAATAGACTCAGGTGGCCTAGAAAAGTGCTTGGAACTTTCTTATTCCATGGGGTAAACATTGAAGGGTGCTATAGTCATCATTCAAGTCAAATTTTTGTGTTAACACTGGCATTATTTATATTAGCTATCTAGTCACTCTGTTTTTTTAAAAAAATTAAGTAGATAGGCTGGGCCAGTGGCTCACGTCTGTAATCCCAGCACGTTGGGAGGCTAAGGCAAGCAGATCACTTGAGATTGGGAATTCTAGACCAGCCTCCTGACCAACATGGAGAAACTCCATCTCTACTAAGAATACAAAATTAGCCAAATGTGGTGACACATGTCTGTAATCTCAGCTACTCGGGAGGCTGAGGCAGGAGAATTACTTGAACCTGGGAGGTGGAGGTTGGAATGAGCCAAGATTGTGCCATTGCACTTCAGCCTGGAAAACAAGAGCAAAACACTATCTCAAAAAAAAAAAAAAATTAAGTAGATAAGTTCAGAGTTTGGATAATGTTTGGATAATGGTAAAAAGCCAGAAAATGTCTGGAACATATAGAGAGGCCTGGGGTGGGGGCTAGAGAGGACTGTAGAGGTCAGGGACTTCGGGGAACTGGAAGTCAGCATGAAGGTGCTGGATTCCATGGGTAAAGATAATACCGAAAGGGAAAAAGATAATACTGAAAGGGAAAAAGAATGATAAAAAAGACTAACATTAAAAAAAAAAAAAAAATTATGTGCCAGACAGGCCTTGTGTTAGATACTTGGCATTAACAAACATGAGATTCTTAGGAAGGAGAAGTTTTGTGCTTATTTACAGTCATTCAACCTATATTCAAATACATTTTGGTGTTGTTTTATTACATGATTTTAAGTTACAAAAATAAAGAAGGAAGAAGGAAAAGCAGTAAGGCAAACTTGTCGATGGGTTCATAAACAAAAGTCAATTGTGGAATGGGGCAGAAGGCAAAAACAAATATATTCAAAGTTTTACCTTTAACAATCACAGTTGTAGTTCCAGTTATCTGTCGACATTATAAATTACTCCATATTTAGTGACTCAAAACAACAGTTTTATTTCTCTCATGGGCCTGGAGTTTGGCTGGACTCAGTAGGTAGTTCTTGCTGAGGGTCATTCATGGGGTTGTCATAAGATGGTGGCTGGTGATGGAAGCATCTACTTGCAGCTGGGCATGGTGGCTCATGCCTATAATTCCAGCACTCTGGGAGGACGAGGTGGGAGGATTGCTTGAGCTTAGGAGTTCAAGACCAGCCTGGGTGAGACCCTGTCTCAATTTATTTTTTTTAAAAATTAAAACCAAAAAGAAATGAAGGCTTACTTCTTGCATATTTGGAGCCTGGGCTGGGAAGGCTCACACATTTGGTCCTCTTCTGTCTCTTTGTGGTTTTTCCACATGGTCTTTCCAGTGTTGTGGTTTCAGGGTAGGTGGTTTTCTTCCATGGCAGCTCAGGGCTCCAAAGGCATATGTTCCGAGAAAGAACTAGGTGGCAGCTATATCACCCCTTATTACTCTGCCTCAGTGTTCACACAGCATCTCTCTGCATTTAATCACAAAGGTCCACCCAGGTTCCAAAGGAAGAGACACAGATTCTACCTCTTGTTGAGAGGAATATGAAAGAATTGGTGGACACATTTTCAAACCACCATAATCTGCTCTCAGGCCACATTATTATTTACAACCTTCCCACATGCAAAATATACTCACCCCTCCCACGACCTTCTAAAATTCTCATTTGTTAAAACACCAGGCTCAGGCTCAAGGTCCAGGATTTTTTCAGTGAAATCAGGTCATATGTGGATAAAGATCCTTGTGTGTGGTCCTGTGAGTACAGCTCAAGTGGCATTCCTTGAGGTCTGAAAATATGTTAGCTAGTGAGATAAATTATCTCTCCCTCACACTCAATATACATGGTGAAGTAGGTAAAGGATAACCATTATAAATAATCTCATTCACAAAGAGAAACAGAAGAGGTATATGGCGTCCTCCATAATAAGTCCACTAAGACCATGTTGCCAATTCTTGAGTTAAGGTTCAATTCTGTCTGGAATGATTCTTCTCAGCTCTTGGCTCTAATCTTCTGGGCTCTTAATTCCACCCTCAGAGTTCCTATTCCATAAAACAGAGCCAAAATTTCAAGTTTAGTTTGATGAGCCTGCTTCCTGTCTGTAGAAGTTCCAGGGTCCAAAGGCCTGTTTTCATTTTGAAACCATCTTTGTTCCTCATAGTCTAAGCTCATGGTATTTCTGCTAGTGCAATTTTCCTAAAAGCTTTATGAGTTTCCTATATGAATCTTACTGAAATTTACTTCTATTAGAAAAGCCACATCCACCAATATTGTCTACCTGGGGCTCCCTTTAAAGCTGCTGTAGATCAATGCCCTTAAGTTTCTTAGAATCCCTATTGTTTAATAGAAAGGCTGTTTAAGCTTAAGACTTTTGTCTTTTTGCAAGAATTCAAAAGGCATCACTTTAAATCTTTCTGAGGTCTTAATAAAGAACTTTATAGTCAAATCCTTAGCTTCCTTTTTACCTTGGTAAGTTTTTGTGACAGGGCCATGGATTTAACTTTTGTCCGGAGGACCTTTACTTCTTTGGAAATATTCTGCTACAAGAAACTAATAATCAGAAAAAAAGTTTTATTTTCTAACCCAGCAAGTCCTAGCTCCTTTGTATTTCCTCTAAATTTTGCCTCAAAACTAAGAAATTTCTTCTGCACTTCATCCCCTTTATCTGTATTTTATAATACACAACTAAAAGAAACCAGTTGATATTTTCAAGCTTTAGCCTAAAAACTCTTCAGGCTGATCCACCAGTTCACTGAGAATATTTTCTGTTCTCCACATTATTACAGATAACAGTTGTACTAACAAGAACTTTTCCTCCAGCTTTCACTAACTTTTCCCTCACTTTTCTTTAAGCAATTACTGATAACTTCAAAGACCATCAGGCTTCTGCTACTAATCTCTTGGTCTTCCCAACTTATGCCTGCAGTTAAGTTCCAAACTCATTGTCATATGTTTTAAGTTTTGTTATTGTACTTCATTTCCAGATCCTAAAATCATTTGGGTAATCTATCGGTACGTAACAAATCACCCAAACCATTGACTTAAAACAACAATTTTATTATTATTTTTCATGATTCTGGGGCTTGACTAAGCTCATCTAGATGGTTCTTGTTGAAGGTGTCTCATGAGCTTCCACCTAGATGGTGGCTAGTGCTGGAATCATCTGAAGGCTTGCTCACTCATATATATGGCACCTGGTCTGGAAAGACTTAAATAGCTGGGATTGGAAAGCTGGGCTTCTTCAAACATCTCTTTCTAACTCTATGTGATTTCCCTGTGGTCTTTTCAGCAAGGTAGCTTCAGGGTAGCTATCCTTACACGGCAACTCAGAGCAGAGCTCTAAAATGTAGGGGCATGGGAAAGCTGTATCACCTTTTATGACTCTGTCTCAAAAGTCGCATAGTGTCATTTCCATCATATCCTGTTTGTTGAGGCAGCACAAAGGCCAGTTAAGTTCAAGAAAAGGGAACACAGACTCTATATTTTTTACTGGAAAAAAGTGTTCAAGATTTTGCAGACATGTTTTTAAACCACCACAATTGGAAAAAGAACAGAAAGAAAAGCTTAGGAACTGTTGCTGAAAAGTCATGCTATAGCCTATGGCACCAAATGGTTGGCAGTTGCAGCCACAAATCTGAGTGATGATGGACAAAAATGGGTCAAGGGTCATATTCAAATACATGAAATTATTTCAGCTTTCTGTTCCCCAAGAAAGACCTATTTCTTACTTCACTCAGAGAGAGACCCAAATGCTTTGTCAGGAAAGCTAACTTCTAAAATACAGGGTCAGCAAAGGCCTAGAGGTCAAATCTGGCCTACAACCTGTTTTTGTAAGGCCCAGGAACTGAGAATGCTTTTATACTTTTAAACAGAAAGAAGAAGAAAGAGAAGAAAAAGAAGGAAGAGGAAGGGAGGAGGAGGAAGGTAGAGAAGCAGCAGCATATGCAACAGAGACCATCTGCGGCCCACAAAGCTAAACATACTCTGGCCCTTTATGGAAAAGGTTTTTTGACCCCTGTTTTAAAGCACTTTCAAATGTGTTTCCAGATGGTTTCCACAGTTAGAAGAGCAAATATACACTAGAGTGCTTCTAATATATATATTTTCCTCATAAAATGGAGTAGAAGAATAATGCAGGGCTTGTGCTATCAACTTATTTTATTATATATTCAATCTTGCATATCCATATTCTCTCTCATTTATCCTCTACTCACCTACCAATATTCTCATCTCCCCATAAAAAACATAATCCTGGCTAGGTGTAGTGGCTCATGCCTATAATCCCAAAAGTTTCAGAGGCCAAGGCAGGAGGATTGCCGTAGTTCAGGAGTTCGAGACTAGCCTGGGCAACATAGTGAGATCTCATCTCTCCAAAAATAAAAAATAAAAATCCTGCCTTTACCACCTCCTCTGAGTTTTGAGTGTGCAATTTTCTTTTCCCTTGTATAATTTTCCTTCTCAAAAGCCATAAATGTTTCTTATCCCTAAAGAATAAATCAAAACTCCTAATGCTTATAGATCAATCATGATCTAGCCCATAACCATATTTCCAGCCTGTCTCCACCAATCTGTCCTTTTGCCCCCAGATTCCTACATAGCATCTACATTAGACTACTTGCTCTTCCCTCAAGAGTCCATGGCCTTCCATATATACCCATGACTTTTCTCTTGTTCCTATATCCAGAAACACTCATTCATTCTTGTCATATTGAAAACATGCTTATTTCTCATCTTCCCTGTGCCAATCCACTAGTTGAAACTGTTGCTCAGTTTTCAGCATTCCCATGGCATGTCGCTGTATGTAGATCTATATAACACTTGTTTTATTCTGTTCGCGGTTATTTACAGACATGTCTTTTTTCTCAAATAGAAAAACTCCTTCAGGGCAAGTGCTATTTCTTAGTCATCTTGCTATCTAGTAAATACACTAATAGGGTGGGCATGGTGGCTCATGCCTATAATCCCAGCACTTTGGAAGGCTAAGGCAGGTGGATCACTTGCGGTCAGGAGTTCGAGACTAGCTTGGCCAACATGGCAAAACCTTATCTCTACTAAAAATACAAAAAAAAATTAGCTGGGCACGACGGCATGGGCCTATAATCCCAGTTACTTGGGAGGCCGAGGCAGGAGAATCTCTTGAACCTTGGAGGTGGAGGTTGCAGTGAGCCGAGATCGCACCATTGCACTCCAGCCTGGGCAACAGAGCTAGACGCCATCTCAAAAAAAAAAAAATGTATATACATATACACATATACATACACATATACATATATACATTTTAACAATTATTAGCATATACATATATGTGTATATATGTATATTTGTATATATGTGTATATATGTATATTTGTATATATGTATATATGTATATGCTAATAAATAATTGTTAAATGAGAGAGTAAATTGTTAAATGAGAGAGTAAATGATCCCAGATCCTTTTTTATTTTTTCCTGAAAACCTGCCCTTTCCCCAGAGCTCATCCAAAGGTGCAGCTCTGGTATTCAAGCTGATCTCTTTCTGTTCTTGCTATTCTGGCTTCTTAGTCCCAGAGCCTTTATTCTGGAAGAAATCAGCCTACATTCTTTCTAGGAATTTTATGACCAAAGTTTTATTAAATCATTCTCTTAGCATTTCAAAACTCCATCTGTTCCCCAACATGACTTTCCATTGAGCCTAGCTCAACTGCATGCATTTCATCATCATCCACTCCTTTCAACAGCTTCACAGTGCACAAACCACATGTGTACCTCTAAGACCACCACCAGATTTCTCTTACGTTTTCTCACATTAAAAAAAACAAGGCTAGGCACGGTGGCTCACATCTGTAATCTCAGCATGTTGGGAGGCCGAGGTGGGAGAATCACTTGAGTTCAGGAGTTTAAGACCAGCGTGGGTAACAGTGAGGCTCTGTCTCTACAAAAATTTTAAAAATTAGCTGGGTGTGGTGGTGTGTGCCTGTAGTCCCAGTTATTCAGGGCCCTGATGCAGGAGGATCACTTGAGCCCAGGGAGTCAAGGTTGCAGTGAGCCATGATCATGCTACTGCACTCCAGCTTTGGCAAGAGTGAGACTGTCTATATTTTAAAAACCACAAAAACATAAGACCTGAAGTTTCATCACCAACAACCTTTATATATACAACTGACCATGACTTTTGGAGAAGGGGAATATTATTTTTACTACAGTCAATAGAAAGATATAAAATTATTCTTTAATAGGAAAAAAGAAAAGTGACATGATTAAAGGAAAAAAGATGGACCCTGAACGAAAATGCCTAGAGGTCATTTGGGAACTTGCATACTACCTTCTGGGACAACACATTGTATTTTTCTCTTCTTTTTTTTCCTCCCTAATTTTCTTGAAGTGGTAGAGGAACTTTCTGCTTCTTGGAGCCCTGTTCACGGTATGACTTGACTATTGAAGAATGTGGAAAGAGTGGTTCTGATTTCTTTTAACAAGATACTCAACAAAGGAGGAGGCCATAAAGCAGAATCAGAAGGGTTTAAGGAATACATAGTGACTTCCAGCATAATGAACTCCACCTGGTTCATGGATAGTCAGCAGAGAATACTAAAGACATTAGTGGTAACATCTATACATATAGCAATTATGATTACTACTTCTAAGGCAACTTAAGTCCTGGGGGTTAATAACAACAGAAAATGCCCATGTATGTAGTAGATAAGGTCACAGCTAAGTTCAAAGTCTAACTAGTGAGTCCAGATAGACAGTGATTTACTAAGTATACACAGAATAAGATGTACTAAGTTAAAAAGTCATTAGGATGTATACTCAAAATAAAAGCTGTTTAATAGTGATAATATTAGTAAGTTTGAAAGATTTCTCTTGGCCAAGCATGGTGGCTCATGCCTGTAATCCCAGCACTTTCAGAGGTTGGGGCAGGAGGAACACTTGAGGCCAGGAGCTTGAGACCAGCGTGGGCAACAAAGTGAGATCCTGTCTCTACTTATTTTTTAAAAAGAAAAGAAAAAAAAGTCTCTTGTATTTGCAATAATGCTTCAATTCGTTTATTTCTTTCAACCTTGTATATATATTTTTGAGATGGGGTCTCACTCTGTCACCCAGCCTGGAGTGCAGTGGTATGATCTCAGCTCACTGCAACTTCCACCTCTGGGGTTTAAACAATTCTCCTGCCTCAGCCTCCCGAGTAGCTGGGACTACAGGTGCATGCCACCACGCCCAGCTAATTTTTTGTATTTTCAGTAGAGACTGGATTTCACTATGTTGGCCAGACTGCTCTCGAATTCCTGACCTCAAGTGATCCGCCCACCTTGGCCTCCCAAAGTGCTGGGATTACAGGCTCGAGTCACCGAGCCCGGCCTCCTTCATCCTTATTTACATATGTGTGTGTATGCCTGGCACATACGGTACACAGGCTTAATAAAATGCAAAATCATTGATTCTTTTGACCCACAACAAGTTGGTTATATTTTTTTACCTTTGTAGTGTGCTAATATATTCAAAGCAAGAACAGCATTCAGTTAAATATTTAAATTATTAGATTAATAACAGTGGTATATGTAGAAGCACAATGAACTAACTGCTAAGTGTTAGCATATATTGATGGGGGCGGGGCACAATGGCTCACACATGTAATCCCTGCACTTTGGGAGATGAAGGTGAGCGATCACTTGGGCCCAGTAGTTTGAGACCAGTCTGGGCAACGTGGCGAAACCCCGTCTCTACAAAAAATACAAAAATTAGCCAGGTGTGGTGGCGTGTGTCTGTAGTCTTAGCTACTCAGGAGGCTGAGGTGGAAGGATCGCTTGAGCCTGGGAGGTGAAGGTTGCAGTGAGTTATGACCATGCCATTGCACCCCAGCCTGGACAATAGTGAGACCATTTCTAAACACACACACACACACACACACACACACACACACAATGGTTAAGAAAAAAATTAAGGAATGTAACCGGAAACACAAAAAATTGAGTAAATTACTAGAACAATTATTAGAGTTGACCATTTACAAGGACAAACATTCTATCATTTGCAACAATATGTTTTAACTTGGAGGGCATTATGCTAAATGAATAAGCCGGGCACAGAAAGACAAATACTACTTGATCTCACTTATATGTGGAAAATAAAAGTCAAACTCAGAGAAGCAAAGAAGAGAGAACAGTGTTACCAGGGGCTTGTGGACAGAGGGGCTAAGGTAATGGGGAGATGTTGGCTAAAGGGTACAAAGTTTCAGTTAGGAGGATTAATCAAACAAGACGAAAATAGGAAAAACAGAACTAAGCTTATTGAAAGCAGTTAAAGCCAAACAAATTTTTTTAGTGAGTTGATTTTGCTTAGAGTACTTGTCTAAGAATTTTAAATAAGAAGTACTTCTAGAAAACGACTATGGAACTAGCAAAATAATATTTAAAATGGAAAGCTATTGCTTAATAGGGTAACATTAAAGCAAGTACTTTTATTTATTTATTTATTTAGACACTGTCTCGCTCTGTTGCCCAGGCTGGAGTGCAGTGGCATGATTTCGGCTCACTGCAACCTCTGCTTCCCTGGTTCAAGCGATTCTCCTGCCTCAGCCTTCCGAGCAGCTGAGATTACAGGCACCCACCACCACACCTGGCTAATTTTTTGTACTTTTAGTAGAGACAGGGTTTCACCATGTTAGCCAGACTGCTCTCGAATTCCTGACCTCAAGTGATCCACCCGCCTTGGCCCCCCAAAATGTTGGGATTACAGGCGTAAGCCATCATGCCCTCCCAAAGCAAGTACTTTATACCTACAAAGTACTTAGCACAGATTCTTGACACATCTATTAGTTCTAATTACCAGTTTTAATTATGATAGATATATTTAAACAATGATATCCTTCTTGTGGGCATGTGTGAACTTCCACCATTATTAGTCAATACATTTAATCTGGAGTATAAGGAAAATGGACTGATCCTCTGATAGACTTCAAGGCAGTATTTCAAAGTGGTCTGGGAGGATACCCTAAGAACACTTAGCTGCACCTTACTGACCTTCATATGGCTTTGTGTGTTCCCACCTTGCTTTGGTTGTCTCTCAACCACAGGAATCTTTCTCTTATGTGTTGTATTTGAATTTTTATTACGGAACATTCTAAATGTATACAAAAGTAGAATAGTATAAAGAACTCCCATCTACCCATCACCCATCAACAATACCCACACAAGGACAAGCTTCTTTCCTGTGTACTTCCATATGCATCTTCCCATCCCATGAATTATTTTAAAGAATGAAGCAAAGTCCAAACATCGTATCATTCATTAGTAAATTATTTAGTGTGCATATACCAAAAGATTTTTACAAATATAACAATACCATTTTCAAAATTTAATAATTATTTTTCCGATATTCAATTTAAAAATTTCTCCAAATATCTTTTTTTTTTTTTTTTTTGAGATGGAGCCTTGCTCTGTCGCCCAGGCTGGAGTGAGTGGCGCAATCTCTGCTCACTGCAACCTCTGCCTCCTAGGTTCCAGCAAGTCTCCTCCCTCAGCCTCCCAAATAGCTGGGATGACAGGTGCATGCCACCATTCCCAGGCAATTTTTTGTATTTTTTAGTAGAGATGGGGTTTCACCATGCTGGCCAGGCTGGTCTCGAACTCCTGACCTCATGATCTGCCCGCCTTGAACTCCCAAAGTGCTGGGATTACAGGTGTGAACCACTGCACCCGGCCAAACTAATAAATATCTTTAAATTCATCTTGCTCTACAGGTTTTCCTGAGCTTTTTTCCTTAAAAAAATTTTTTTTTTCTTAAAACAGATCCTTTGTCCTGTAGAATTTCAGTGTGGAGTTTTGCTACTTGCACTCCTGTGATTTAAAAATGTTCCGCTATATCTTAAGTTTCTAATAAACTGCTCATCAGATCTAGAAACTTGATGAGTCTAGAGCCTTCGTAAACCATGTAGTTCAATTATTTGAACCAGAGTATCTAGTTATCTCTGTTTCTGTAATGTTCAAATTGATCAGTGAGTTCGAGTGTGGTTAGCCTGATCCATGAATTAAATATTTCTCCATCAGCATTTTACTTAATGGTTTAACCATTAAGTTAGCCACTGAAGAGGTCTAGTTTTATTTCATGAGCTGCTGTAAATGTTAACATTCTATCAGACCTTCTGCACCATGAAATTGGAATTATTCGGTAACAAGGAAATCTCCCTCACAACCATTTAGTTACCCCAAGCTATAAATTATATAAGGTAAGATACTTGATTCTTTCTTTCCTGTTCTCAGGCCCCACAAGGCTCATAATCGGCTCTCCATAGCTTATACTGTTAAAAAAAAAATTTGACATTTCTGCTCCAGGCAGATGCATTCTCTACCTACTCACAGTGCACTCCTGCTTCTTCAAACTATTACAAGGTTTAGAGTGTACATCATAAAATGTGATGTCTGGCTATGTAGTCTAGATTTCTTCATAAGGTAGTTGGGCACCTGTTACAAGGTAAGCTCTGAAAGGTGACGTACCTCCTGCAGTGTCATCCTGTTTGGTGGGATAGAAAACAGCCCTGGTGAAACTGAATTATCATTTCTTTTTTCTTTTTTAATGCAGGTACAATTATAACAAAAATCAATGGGAAATGGCTTTTTAAAAACACACAACTGCAATATCAATAGTGGTTTTGGAGCAAGGGCTCTAGAACAGATGTATGAGTGAAATTCAGGTTTGAAAACAACTAAGGTGGCCCATGGATTGTCCTCACTATATGTCTGTAATTATTATAGGGAAATGTGTTCCTTTTACAATGTGAATTCCATAATGTGGAGTGGGTTTTTTGTTGTTGTTGTTTTATCTTCTGTATATCCCCAGCACCTGGCATATAGTAGGTATTTGATGCATCTGTTAAATAAATAAAATGAATAAATAAATTTATCTGGAACTTATTCTGTATAAGCTCATTCACTACAAAAAGAAATGAATGTCAGATAGGATTCTTATTCTGGTTATTTGCCTAAACTCTTGTTAAAAAGTATGTAAATTTGTTTTTAAAACAGGAAAATATATTTTAATTTGCTTACATATGTTTTTAGAGGTTAGTCAGCTCTTTCTGCTATCTATTATGGTAACATTAAATCAGTGTTACTATTACGACTGAAACTAGCCCATGTCCTGTATGTATATAATACTTCTGTTTAACAAGGGCTTTAAAATATGCTATGTGCAGAATATTAAAACAGCAATCTCTGAATCTTACTACCTTTTTAGTAGCTATGTTTTCAGTGAGATAAAACACCCATAATTGTTACTCAATTACTCAACCAAAGAGCAGTTAAGGGATTTTTCATGTGTAACAGAAAACACAGCATTATGACTACATAAATGATCTAAACTGTCAATGTCTGTGGAGTTTTTAGTCCTTAATTTACTTGAATTTTCTTTGAAATATCACAGTTTGGCTTTCTGCGAACTCCTGACTTCCACGATAAAATACTCTCAATTACAATGGAACTAACAGAATTTGTAAACCTGATTGGAAGAAAATATATTTTCTGCAAGTGTTGTTTAATATCTAGTAAGAAAAAAGAACTAGGAATTTATCCTTAAAAACAACACAGGATTTGTATCTTAGGTTTGCTCATATTTGATATAACTAAAAGACTAAAGTTATACTATTGGGTGTCAATGGTATGCCTTAAAAGGACCCTATTCACAAATTTATTGGCCAAAAATCCTGTGTAGGTAAATTCCATTACATCTGAACAAAACAGCACTTTTAAAGAAAGGTAAGTGTAAAACAGAAATTTAACCAAATATATATATATATATATATGTTTTATATATATATATGTTTTATATATATATGTTTTATATATATATGTTTTATATATATATATAAAATTTTCAACTTGAGATAAGAAAACACATTATATTCCATGTAGAACTACTAATATTTCTCTTAATTCTCATGACACTCCCAGCATATTTGTAGCAGATAATACAAAATTAAACTGTAAATCACCTAGCATATTATCAACTATGATCGTCATCTCTAAGATCTCAGGCAACAAACAACCAAAAGAACTCCCTAAATTACTCCAGTATACTATTTGAAGTGTTTCCTGCTTCTCTTTCCTTATATTGTTCAATCACTTTTCAGCCAGGTCTCAAAAGTGAAGTCACTAGTTTTTCTCACCTACCCACATTTTGACTCTTTATTTTTTTGAGACAGAATTTCAAATATTTTGTCCAGGCAGGAGTGACCCTCCCACCTCAGCCTCCAGATTACCTGGGATTACAGGTGCACACCACTGCACTTAGCTCACATTGATTTTTTTTTGTGTGTGGGGGGACAGAGTCTCACCCTGTTGCCCAGGTTGGAGTGCAGTGGTGCAATCATGGCTCACTACAGCCTCAAAGTCCTGGGCTCATGGGGATCCTACCTCCTCAGCTGGGACTACAGGCACGCACCACCACACCAGCTAATTACATTTTGATTCTTAAACATTTCATGTAACATTTTTCCTGTTTTCCTTTTGGGCAATGACCTAGCTATACAATTATTTTGCTTTCCCCATGCTGCCCAACATGATAACCTAACAAAAACACTCAGTGAACTTAGACAATCTTAGTGACAATTTTCAAATTTTTGCTTAATTATCTAGGTATTAGTGGCACCAACGGCTTTTCAGAGTTCATGACAGTGGTCATAATTCTCCTTTTGGGTATTACCAGTCTGGCCTAATTTATTTTTGAAGATGATTGTCCTATTTATCTTTTGTTGTAGACATTACAGAGGGGATTATTCAGTGGGAAAGGAAATTAATAGCACCTCCTTTGTCAGCTTTCTGTACCATGGAGCGGGTGGAGTGTAATAAACAATAGGGAGAGAAAGCGTGTAGCTAGGAGGAAATCTCAGCGTTTTTGGTGCTTTGTGCTTATACACTGAAGAGCTAATCTGTGCTGTCAGGTGCCTCTGGCAGGAATTCTTTGGGGACCACTCCACAAGACACAAAGTCTTGAGTGCACCCTTGCCCCACGTCTTGCCTACCTGCCAAAACGTTATTTTAAAATAGCTTGTAAACAAAGCTTATCTATGTAAGATTAGCAATTAGGAACTTTGAAGTATGAAGCAAAACTGTGTTCTCCAAGAATCTTTTCCATATGGTGTATCCCAGATACCATAACATCGTCTCCATTTCCAATTGAGGATGGCATTTATTAAAATGTCATTACCATAATCCAGTTTTCCTTTGGTTTAGTATGTATTTATTGAGAAGGGCACTCAAACTACTGCCTTATTACTTTCCATCAGAGGCTTTTTGCAACTACAAATTACTTAAATGCTTGACAGTAGACCTTTAACAAAAAAGTTAATTGCACCAAGTAAATGTCAATAATACTAAGATCAGAAAGCTGAATTTTTGATAAGGCAAATTCATCTTGTAGGAAACTGTCAACAAGGAAAAATGTTCAGTTGGTAATTTTCAGTCAGTTGGTGTGTAGAGAAATGTCATTAGCAGACTCGTTTTTGAAACTGGAGATCAGAGCAGAAACATAGCTATGGGACTAAAACAAGTCAGCTGGTGGCAGTATTTTCTCTTGTAACTTAGGAAACAACCTCTCAAAGTACCTTTACACCCAGTAACTCAAAAATGTTACTACTATTTGGGGCAATAGTATTACTTTAAAATAGTAATTTACTTTAAAAGCACAAGATATAAAGTATGAATAGGTTATCTGTATAGAACATTGAGCATTTCTGGCGTGCTTATCCACTTAAAGTTTAATAAATTACCAGCAGAACTTGTTATACTCTGAGGTACAGATAAACAACTGTTGATTCTCCATAAAAATGTTAGAGTGTAGTGGGTTGATTAGCTTGGTTAGGTGAAGGAATTGTTTTGAAAAATAAAATTATAGTGCAATTAGCCTGTTATGATTAATTTATCCATAAACCAAGATTTCACATAGTACCCCAGAGGTTTTCATTACTTAAGAAAGCAGGTACTCAATAAAACCTTGAATTTACTGTGCTTTGCTATTAAGAAAAGCAAACTTCAAGAGCCAACATTCAAGTATTTTCTGCATCTTAAGATTCAAGATAAGGTTCTTCACCACCCTTCCCACAATGAGGCAGCTCCATTCTGATGACATCAGATTAAGGTTATTCTCAAGGCGAAACCAAACCCAATCAAGGTAAATATATTAGATCACTTTTGAATGACAAAAGCATCAAACTCCTGAAGGGTTTGGTTGGTTTAAAGAAGTGCCTTATTTTTTTTTTTTCAACTGAGCATCAGAAAACCACAAAAAATTGTGATACCATTATATTCAAAACTACCTATTGTGTACAAGTCAAATACAGATCAGTTTTCAAAGGAAAGTACTAAAACTGACCACCTATTTCCCTCAGTGAAAATAAAATGTAAAAATACAAGTATCTTATTTTCCACGCAGACTTCAGGGTATTTAGAACACCCAGTATTTTCATTAGTTATTCAAACTACCTTCTTCTCTATGCAACGATATTTTCCTATTAGGAGTAGTGGCCACTCAGGAATCAAAATGAGTGTTGTTAGATTTTAAAATCAAATCCAGAAACCACACTTTCAACTCCTAGTCCTCTTCTCCCATACAAAAACTCAAAGATGTATCTTAAGTAGCACATATCATTACAATCAAAGGCCATAAAAAACAAAAACCAACCCACCACACAAGCAGAATCTGAGCCCCGAGATTAAACTAAAAAGAAAAAACAAAAAACAAAACCATTCACAGCACACTGTACATAAAATTTATTTGTTTGCCTCATACATTAAAAAATCGGAATGGTGCAATTAACTACATATAAATTCAATCTTCTCATTCGCGGAGCTGCAAAGTTTAAAGAGAAACTTTAAATTGCTTTGGGTTTACATTTTTTAAAGACACGCTCAGATTTACTGAGAGCATATGAGAAACCAGATCTAAAATGTTAAGGCATAAACTTTAATTATCAGGTCTACTTCTGCCCCTACAAATGCTAGTTCTGCAGATCGCTCATTCCACTCCAACCTACAGCTAAAGAATGAAGTAAAACAGGTACACACTAAATCTGGCATTAACTGCGGAAAGAAGCGTTAGAATTCTTCAGGGTGGAAAAAGTTATCTGTATCAATTAGCTTACACAATTCCACTCCTTCCTTCAAGTGAAGGAATCCAATGGCTTGGCTCTTTCCCAGCCTTTAAAATGCATCGCAGTCCCCCCGACTCCCCGCAATTCCTTCTTCCAGGAAAATGTGAAACTAACGGTTTCCGTGGTGGACGCGCCTGGCGGGCGCCGAGGCTTCGCGGGCCGTCCCCAGGCAGCGCCCCGGAAAACAAAGGGGATTCCCAGCCATTGTCCTCCGCGGCGCTGAGCATCACCAGCACTAGCAAGGCAGTAGCTTGCGCAGTTATCTCCACAGCGGGCAATGTCACAACCCGACCAACAGCACAAACTACTACCTCAGCCAGGGCCATGGTGTCGGGGAGGCAGGGGATCACGCGGAGGGCAGCGAAGTGGCTCTGGCGCTCCTCGCCCTTCCTCGCCGCCGATGTCTGCTCGCAGCCCCTTCTTTTCCTTTCCCTTCCCTGCCGCGCCACGCCGCGCCCGGAGACCCCGCCCAGCGCCCAGCGCCGCGCGGCTCGCCTGCTCCTGGCGCGAACCGAGAGCTGCAAGCATTAGAGGCGGCGCTGGGACCCGGGTGCTAGAACCGGCGCTCTCTACGTCAGCCACCGCTCTGAAAAGAAAAAGGCGGTGATGTCTTGCGGAGAAAGCCGCTCCTTCCACCGCCCCGAAGGGAGCGCGTCGCCTCCGCCACTCAAAAGAAGAAAATGGGCGGCAAAAGCGCAGTGAGACATCAACTGGTTTCGGACGGCCCCCGAGAGGCAGCAAGCAGCACTCCCGCGCTTCGCCCGCCAGGAGCTGCCGCCACGTCCCGAGCTGCGCCGCCCGCGCCCCCCCTGCTCCGAGCCCCCGGTGGGGGCTGGGCTACGGCCGAGCCCGGGCCCCCACCCGCGCCGCGCTGCCGCACCCGCCGCCGGCCTGCTGTCCGGGCGGACGAACGTCGGAACACATCCTGCAGAGGCGGCCGCCGGCCCCGCGAAGCAGTAGCCAAGGCATAGCCGGGAAGTCCCCAGGCCACCCGTTCCCCAGCACCCTTCGGGGAAATCCTGTTCAGCGCTGTAGGAGGCGAAAACAGAACAAACGAAAACCCCTTAACACTGAAACCAGGCCCGGCGGTCGCCCGGATGGCGACGGCGGCGACTCGACGCGCGGGGACAGACGACCCGTCTCGCGCTCTGCTGCTCTTGTGCGTCGGGACGAACCTTAAGAGATCACTTAAGGAGGCTCGCGCGCTACTACTCACCACGTGACCACTCCGCCAGGCCGCCCCCCCCCCCCCCGCGTCGCCATCTTACATCCGGGACAGAGGCGGCGTCCCTTTTCGCCGCCTTGGCAAGCTTCGACGTGCCACCAGAAGTCAGTCCCGAAGGGAGACCCCGATTCCACGTCACCGGAGTGTGAGGCCGCGGGCCATGGCCTCCATCGGCTCAGCGAGGGAAGTTGGGTCCCAAACTTTTCTCGGCCTTTGCCCGCAAAGAAGATGGCGGCGCTTACCACCGCCTTACCGGACACGTTGTACCCTGGCCGGGGTTTGAAGTTTCCGGCACCTCCTTTCTCATCCAGGAAGGACACAACCGTACGCGTCCTACCCGCGCGGCGTGGCCTCTGTGTTACCTTCCGCAGAAAACAGGCGAGAAAACTGCGGCACAGCTCACTTTAAACGCAAGTTCCTGGGACTTGTGGTTTTGGCTTTTTTAAGCCAAGTTAGGGAGAAGGTGACTGTTATGGAGCCTCTTCTGCTTTTGGCCCATACTGGATTTTTCCCCCCTCCTCCTTAGAGATTTTTTGTAGGAAGTTAGCAAATTATTTTAAAGAAAAAGTTAGGGCTTGTAAATACAATACAGGACGCCCAGTTAAATTGGAATTTCAGATAACCAGTTTTTTGGCATATGTTACATATATTTTTTCAGTTGTTTATATGATATTCCAATTTAACTGTGCATTCTCTATTTTTAATGACTACATCTGGCATCCCCTCTATTAGCCTTACTCCTGAAAACCCAGACTGCTCATGCCAAAATAAGGAATGGAGGGAAAATGAAAAGTATGTTAGAAAAGCAACTTACAGTTATCTTTGCCCAGACTTTGATCCCTTCATGGAGGCCAGAGGGCCATGGTCTAGAACAAAATTTGGCAGCAACGCATAAGGATATTCTTGTATAATTCCCTTTTTGGCAAAATAAGATTTTTTTTTTTTCTTGAGCCGTCACGATGTAATTTTGGACAACAGATCCTCTTGGCCAAGAGTTTCACTGCAAATTTAAAAAATTACTGGCTTTTTGTTTCTAGAGGCGATGAGACCCTAACAGTTTCTTAAAGTACAAGTCTTCTTTTTTTTAATTATTTTTCTTCTTTACTCCACTGGTGCCATTTTACTGTATTAAAAGTACAAGTTTCCAAGTTAAAAATCAGCTTGCCTAACATATTTCATAGCAATATTTTTACTTGCATATTCAGAAAGTAAAATATATGTGGTTATGCCCACTAACCGACAGATAATGTTAGGCTAATTTAAGCCTTTTAAAGCAACTATTGAAGGCACTTTGGAAAATCCAATCAGAACCGTTTCCAATTAAGAATATTTATTTGTGTAAACATAATACATTTGCAATTAACTGCTTTACTTGACAAAGCAGAAACTCACCTGTCAATCACTTACCAGAAAGTCTGTAGAAACTTCACACATCCTTTGATAAGCAAAGATTGGGCTGCCATGGACATCAACCCTCACTGCTCATTCACTGCACAGTGGATCAGATTATTCTGCACCAAAGCAAATATCCTTTGCCATAATGGCACAGATTTTTAAATGGCCATTAAACAGCTGTTTGGTCTATGGTATACAGATTTGTTAGAGCAGTAAAGTTTCCAACTAAACTCAGACATTACGCTACTTTATCACTTAAGATTTCTTTCCGTAATCTGTTTTTAACACTGCTAACACCAGTATACTCAAGATCCACATACAATGTATTGTTACCATCAACATTTTCTCCTCCCCTCATATCAGGAATCTTAAGTATCCTTTCTATTACCACCATCAGTGACTCAATCCTTAATCATCAACTCATAGCAAGAAAATTGCAACAGCTTCCTACGTTAGCTTTCCATACTGTATATACCCTATCCTGCTCATGATTGCAAGTTTATCTTCCTTGGTTTAATAATTTTATTCTTAAATCACTCCAAACCCCTGCTATCTCAAATCTAAAATACTCTCCTTGGCTTTCAAGGAATTTTATGAAGGGACCCAATCCTTCACAGTCAACCTTGTTTCACACCACACACCATAATGTACTGTTTTCTATTTAACAAATAAGCCTTGCTCACATTATCTTTGCCTGAAATCCGCCCCTTTGAACTCATCCAAAATCTAGGTAGCCATCAAGACTCACTTTAAGTTCTATCTTCACCACTGAGCTATTTCATTTCTTTAAAAAATGTCCTCTGAATACTAACGGTAATAGTAACCTGAACCACAGACTACGCTGTTTCCCTATTTTATGATCCTATTTTGATCTGTATTTATCTTTTACTGTACTTTACATACTTGCTAAAAGGTCTCTGTTCCCTATAAAGCTGTAAACTCCATAAGGGCAGAGACTAACCCAATGCCTAACACAAAACAGGGTCTAAAAAGTTGTTAATGATATACCAGTACTTAATTGTATAGTCTTGTATCCAGTATTATTTTATATATGCGGTTTCCTTGACTAGCTAGAAGCACCGGAGAGCTCCAAATAGCTTCTGTCACATACAGCAAGGACACAGTGTTATTGGCACACAGTATTCTTAATACTCAATGGTTGTCCAGTAAAAGGCAAAAAATTGGTCACTATTATGGGAAGACGTGGATTTTCTCACCATGATTGAATGATGTGTGCCCAGTGTATTTTACTTCCCTAACTACCTAGTGCCGATGATGCTCCAGGCACAGGGCTTAACAACACACTCCATTTTTAATTCTAATAAACAACTCTATGCATTAAATGCCATTATTAACTCCATTTCACAGCGGAGGACACGAAAACAGATTAATTAACTTGCCCAAGGTCACACATTTAGTAACTAATGAGTTGGGATTTCAATCTAAAAAGTCTGGCCCTAGACTCTGGCCTCTTAACCACTATGCTGTTATTTATAACGTATCTTCTTAAAACACACAACATATGTTTTAAACAGATAAACTGTTTTAAACCTGGACAAATAATAAAAACCCGATGCAACTTTCAAGGTCATCATTATTAAGACGAATCTTTTTCCACAGTATTTGAAATTATTATGTTCAAGTATATTTGTTCCAATGCCTATCATAGAAACAGTAATTGCCTCAAGAGTATTTTTAGTTTATAAGTCTTGCATTTTAATGGACTGTAAAACATGAAACTATTGTAATGTAGTAGAAAGAACTGTTTTTGAAAAAGCAAGACATAGTGGTCCACCTCGACTTAAGGTGTGTGACTCCAAGCAACTCACTTCAACCCCTAATCCTTGACTTCTGTAAAATGAGATTAACAACTTCTTTGCAAGACTACTTTGAGGATTAAAGCCCTGGCCTGCACATACTAGGTGCTCCAGAAATGGTGGTTAAAATTAGGAATTAGAAAAATTATTTTAACTATGTCTGACTGCAGTACACAGAGAAATGTAGAAATTCTTGTTTTATCCTTTTATTACATAACTCAAGAAAAAAGGAATTTTAAAGCAAATTATTTTCTTTGAGAGGCACAGAGACAGTCTGGCCATTGATATGGATAGGCAGTTTCAAAACAGTCTCACCAAATTAAAAAAAATGCTCATTAGATTAAAAGAATCTAATCTACATCAAGATTACATTTTTACTTGACCTAGCATTTTTACTCGTTTCCAAATCTTTCTAAACTATTGAGACACACTTCATGTCTTCTGCTGTTTCATTTTTTTCATTTTATATATTAATGGCTTTAATAAAGCTCAAGAACATTTCCCCTTTATTCTATAATTTTTTCCCCCAAACTGACCATCCTAAACATATGTGAATTACTACTTATAAAGTCTTTAAACAGAGTAAGTGATGTGGGGTGTCAATAATGTTTCAGACCTAATGGGCATGAGAAAGCAAACACAAAGTATAGTCAAGAAAATAAATCACTTGTCAGATCTAAAGGTAAATGATCAAAGTGGTTATGATTTTAAGTTATAAAGAAATACTAGTATTACTGGAATGTAATTACAAACCTGGAATCATGCTTAATGGTGACTGTAAAGCAAATAAATGATCTATACAATCACAATGATAACCATATAGCTTTCATGAAAAAATGTATCCTAGACTACAAAGAAAATTTGGGTTTGAGGCCAAAAGACTTTCATGATTATAATACATAACTGATACATCTCAACAACATAAAAATTGTAAGGAGAAAGAGTGACAACAGTGTATTACTTTTAAGAATTGTGTTGGGAACTAAAAAAGAATCTCACAAAATTAGATAAATATATCCAGTCTGACATAAACACCATATGGTAGCTGCCTTAAGAGACAGGAGTTGTATGTTATGTGTTAAATTATGACACAGAGGTAGTAAGTAGTAAGAGATGGAAAGCAAATGAAATTTGCACAGTTGGGTCTGAAGCCTAATATTTTATTTTTCTAGATAAAAATAAAACTGTAATATTATAGCTATGAAGTTTTTTTCTCCCGTCTAGTAAAACTTCATAGAAGGAAGTTGTTAATATATTGCAATTGCAATGATTTTTCAAATGGCATGGTTTAGCAGATCTTCCCTCACTGCACTATTTATTTAATTTTAGTTTAAAATAAAACTTAGTGTAACTACATTCACAGCAACTGAAAATGGTCTCAAATTTAGTATTTTCATACTTGAGGGGCTAGAATCAATACCACAGTATAATTAGGAGGGTTTCAACTGACCTTTGGGTAAACTCTAAGTACCAAGCACACAGATACCAAATACACCCTACAAAGACTCAGATATGAGAACTATAAGATTCTGGGTCCTCCATCAAATACTGCTTTGCAACAGAAAAATGAATATAGTTGAAATACATGGGCAATAAGCTGCCTCAAATCCTTCCTGTAAGTAGGCAGTGTTAATATTACAAATCAATAAATACTAAGATAGCATAAATCTAAAATAGTGTAAAGCATCTGCCTCAGAAAACAAAGATCTCCCCCACCCCCCAAAATCATTAAAAAAAAAATCCTAATTAAAAAAATTTTCTTGGCTGGGCACGGTGGCTCATGCCTGTAATCACAGCACTTTGGGAGGCCGAAGCAGGCAGATCACGAGGTCAGGAGTTCAAGACTAGCCTGACCAACATGGTGAAACCCTGTTTCTACTAAAAATACAAAAATTAGCTGGGTGTGGTGGCACACACCTATGATCCCAGCTACTCAGGAGGCTAAGGCAGAAGTGCTTGAACCTGGGAAGCAGAGGTTGCAGTGAGCCGAGATCATGCCAGTGCACTCCAGCCTGGGCAGCAGAGAGAAACTCCATCTCAAGAAAAAAGAAAAAAAGAAAGAAAAAATGGAACTAGAGTTAGAATCTTGCTATGTTGTCCAGGCTAGTATCAAACTCCTGGGCTCAAGTGATCTCCCACCTTGGCCTCCCAAAGTGCTGGGATTACAGGTGGGGGCCACCATTCCAGCCAAAATGCTCATTTAAACAGGTTTTAAATACTTTACTTTGAGAAAAGATGTATAATCTCTCTATCCACATCACAAAAAATATGATTGTTACCAATTTAGATGCTGAATCCATCATATTTATAGCAGTCCCATTTTGTGAGTATCTTGGATGCTGAATCCCATGTATTCATAAAGACAGTAGGAGTTATAGTCACAAATTATTATTTTTTATTTTTAGTTTTTCATGGCACTTCCAGTTTTTGGAACAAATTAACTTGTTCAGCTATTTCAAAATGGCATGGGAACTTTATCTTACAAAAACGCAACAGTGGCCAAAGGGGAAAGTATTTCTAGAATCTCATTTAATAGAAAGGCAATGAGCAGTAAAGGCTCCACTTCTTATGAAGAAGGAATAGGCACAATTAGAGAAAGAGCTGAAAGAGAAGAGGCAGAGAATGAAAGGGGAATGAAAAGAGAAAAATATAGAATGAAATATAGAATGAAAAGAGAAGTAACATAAACATAAAATTTAACAAGGAAAAAAACATAAAAGAGAGAAGAGGGAGGGAAGAAAGTGATGTCCAAGGAAAAGGAAGAAAAGTAGTCAAAGATCTCTCTTATGATATAGTAGTAAATTTATCAAACTTGAATAATTACCCTAATGTCATTATAAAATCAACTCCACACTCAAATTATGCATTTTTTCCTCTAAAGAATTAGTAACTCATTGCTTAGCATCTTTGTTTAGAAGTAAGGAAACAACTTTGAAAAGTCAACATGTCTAGAGTTAAATAAGAGGTAGAGTCTCTGTTCATCATTGCCTCAGAATTGAGATGACCAAGAATATTCATATAGGGCTTGCCATATGTTCTTTTAAATAGCCAACACTGTTAGAGCATTAGAAATTATTGGATTTGTAAGACATTTAACCTCTCCCGAAATGGTCTGTATATAAATCAAGATACAAAGACATTATCTCTCTTTCTGAATCTGTAAACACTTTTCATTCAAATGAACGCGCTATTCTACTTTCCAGAGATACAAAAACTTTAATTTGAGTGATCATGAAGTATTAAAGACTTTTCCTATTCATATAAATTGGTAAAATACTATGTGGTATGAACTCCCATTCTTCTCATAGTTTTTTTAAAGCAGAATTCTCTCTAATAATGTAGATAAATACAACCCAGAAACACTAAGCATAGGTAAAATGTGTTACCTTATACAAGATCAGCATATCTGCCAAAATGCCAAACCTAAGTGGAAATCTAACGAATGTAACCGGCTGCTGGCAATGCTTTCAGAGGTCATTTTTGTCTACATCTGTGGCAGTTTTCTTTGAAAAACTGTAATCCACAATATTCTGGGCTTGCACATTGCCTCCATTCCAAGGGTGGCACAGTTAGGGGCTCCTGCAAGTGTTCTGCCTTGGCTAGACAGACTTCACTTACAGCAGTCTCTTGAAACTTGGTTGCCCATCTGAATTATTATACACTTGGGGAGAAAGTACTAGTCATTATAAAATAACTTAACTGCTCTTAATTGACACAAATGTAATAATGACCACCTCATTAATAAAGAATATACTTTTGAGTTATTTTCTAACATTGTTCCATAACTTATGCTAACTCATCCTGTTTCATAACTGATGATCCTTTGACCCAATGGTTACCTGGTACCAAATTTTGACAATAAGACCAAATACTCTTTACATTGAGAAATGTATTTAAATACATCTTTAAAATACATTGAGAAAGGACAAATAATCTAGTTATTATTGGCCTACTGTGGAAATAATTTAACTGAATATTATTCTCCAGAATAAAACATCTACACTAAATTGTTCATCTCTTTCTTCTGATGATAACATACAAATTTAAGGAGTATAACAAGAATTGAATCTATAACCATACTTGGAAAAGAAACAAGAGAGATGTTAGCTGTTAATTGAATAAAATTAAAAATGAAAGCAAGTGAAAAGTAGTTCTCTCTAAGCCAGACTTTTATGCCTTTTGTTTGTTCTGGAACCTAAAAGGCTTCTAATAAATAAATGTTACAAATGTATACAGTAAAATTGACAAAACCTTACACTAGTTATAAAGAAATACTAAAGACATTACAAAGTGATGTATTTTTTTTCCTTGGCAGTGGTAGCATTATAGGAAACTAGGAAGTAATCTATGCAAGTTAACAATTAGCTTACTTCCTTTATAATGGACAAAATGGCCAGAAAAATACTTTACGAATCATACAATTGTTGGCATGTGCCTGTTGTCCAGCAATATGTATAAGACAGGCACTGTCAGTGATAACAAGTGATAACATAAGGCTTTAAATTCATAGTATTGGCCAGGTGTGGTGGCTTATGCCTGTAATGCCAGCACTCTGGGAGGCCAAGGCGGGCAGATCACCTGAGGTCAGGAGTTCAAGACTAGTTTGGCCAACATGGTGAAAACTCATCTCTACTAAAAATACAAAAAAATTAGCCAGGCATAGTGGCATATGTCTGTAATCCCAGCTACTCAGGAGTCTGAGGCAAAAGAATCACCTGATCCCGGGAGGTGGAGGTTACAGTGAGCTAAGATCATGCCACTGCACTCCAACCTGGGCGACAAAGCAAGCCTCCATCTAAATTAAAAAAAGAAAAAAACCTCATAGTATTTCTAGTAAGTATCCCAAAGGACATTTTTACTACTGTTTCAAGGGCTGGTTATAGACTCAATTGTGCTATAAAATAATCTTATCTTTGAGAGCTTCCTTTTTGAATCTCTAGGTATCTAATAATTTCACACACTCCAGTTCTTCTGGTCACTAAAGAACCCAATTTATACTAACAAGACAAGGGCAATGTGTTCCATACCAGCAATCAGAATATTTTAGAAAATGCAACCTAAAGGAATGCTTGACTCAAGGGAATGAATTACAGAAGTGACTCTTGGAGGGTGACAGGAAATATTCTAGAGGAAAAGTCTGTCAAATTATACTACCAAGAGGGCCACCCAGTTGCTCCACACTAAGACTGGCATTGATTACCTTATTACATGGCAATAACACATTCACTATGTTTATGTTTTGAACTGTAGGGCATGGTCCTGATAAAGAATGCTAATACAGTATTAGCTCAAATTACTCTGCTCATATAAATGCATATTGCATACACTTTACTCATATTTAACTATTTAATTATCCTAATTGCAACTGATCTGTTATTTCTCAAGAATAGACCATTTTCCTTTGAATAAATGCATGGCAATATTTTTAACATGTTACTGAATTGGTACACTACCCTTGGGTTATTCTGTTTCAATGCTTTATCAGTGATTACATGGATTTTTCTAATCCTCAATTTAACATACCCAAAGATAGAAAATAAGTACACAGCTTGAATGATTATTTTTTTACAACTTTAAGGAAAATGCTGAAAGCAGAACTTAGGAAATGCCACATTTTACCTTAATTTTAGGTGAAATAAAAGAAATTAACTCATGTAAATAAAAATATCCCCTCAAATGAAGACCTACCACATTTTTACAGATAATAGTGTAAATTAAATAATTACACAATTATAATAGCCTCAAAACTGTATCTCATTCATGACTCAATTCTAATATCTTTTTGCAGTTTTATGATTATTCTGGAGAAGCTCAAATTAATAAATTCTATTAAGATCAAAAGCCTTTCAATACACTAAAATAATACCAAGACCATTATGATTTCTTACGAATAATCATTGTTTTAAACATCTTTGTGTCTTCACATAAATTATGAAAATTTAACTCAGAAGAAAAATATTATAATCCATTAAATAAAAAATACAGTGAGCTAGGTCAAAGTCAGTAGTTTAAGAAATAATTAAGGTATTGTACTCAAGAGCACTTTTCTTTTTCACTAGGATAGGAATTCAAACATAATTAGCATTTTACTCCATGACAGCAAGTTCACTGCACTTCTAAATGCTTGACTATCTCCAAAAATACACTTTTCATTGTTTTATAATACACACATATTTTATACTTGTGAGTTAACATAGGTATTTTTCTTCTTGAGAAGATATTACAAAATGAAGCACTGAAATGAACAAAACCTCACAGGCAAAATTTTAGAAAATCTGAAATCATCTTGCCTGGGTCATAATTCAAAGACAGTGGTAAACGTTGTCAGGGGAAACAAAATCAGTAGAAATATAAAATATGAAAAGTCTTTAAAATTCAGACAGCAAATATAAAAATCAGACAGACTTCAGTGAAAGCTTGGAGAGCTGTTTAAAGAAATGAGGTATGATGAAGTCAAAGTGCTACAATATATATCAATGTATTAATAACCTATATTTCAAAGTTGCAAAGCCAGCAAATCATAAACTATTTGCTGCTGTGTTCACATGACCTTACTGGTCAGATGTTTAATGGTCACTAATATACATTTAAAATAAGCATGAGGCTAACTGCATGATCATATAGTGAGCTTATCTGCCACATAAGAAGGCAAATTATAAGTAAAAACATAAGCAAACAATTTTGTATTAATAATAAATAGAGTTTTAAGCATTTAACATTATCAATACTTTTAAAATTTAAATAAATGCAACTGTTTTATACAGAACTGTACCATTTATTATACACATAAGTATATCAGTTCCCTTTGTTAACAAAGGCTGGTTATAGATAATATGGAATGTTACAGTACCATCTTGCATAAAATTCTAGTACGATTTTGTACTTGAAAAAGGTTTCAAAAACACCAGCCTAATAAATCTGACTGAATTATCTCTTCTTTCTTTTTAAAAAGTACATCATTAACACATACACCACAAACTGTACATAAGCTCACTTTAAATCACCAACTGGAGATATGGTAGCATGTATACTGTAGTATTAATTAACCACCCCATCAGTTTAATTTATTAAAGGCTTGCACTGCTACTCATTCAGGGGCCTTTGTTGATGTGCAAGCTTGTAATATGAATTACTGAACTTAGGTAAATACAATCTAAAGGAGGCCAACAACAGCTGCCAAGAATTATTTGTAGTAAGAAATGTCCTTCTCACAGAAGATTCAGTTAGGAGCAAACATTTTTTAGAATATCTTTCTTCTTTCAAATATACTGTAGCTGGTCAAGATTCTCCATTTTGAACTCTGGATGCTGGTGGTTGCATGAAATCCTTAAAGGGAACTAGTGCTTCTTTAAGTGCAGAGCAGACTTCTGAAGAAGAGCAGGTGATGCATTCTACTAAAGTTGGGTATAAGGCAATTACTTGTGCCCAGGTATTTCCATCAACTGTAATGCAAAGGTATAAAACCTCAAAAGAGTGGAATTAAATAGCAGAGATTATTCAAGTAACATGAACACAATCCTTTAAACTGAATGTAAAGAAAAAATTCTCAAATATGAAGATTCTATAAGCTTGTATCTTCTTATCTTTTTAATTTTTGAAGGATTTCCTGCTATATTTATTAAAGTATGAGAAAAATACATGCTCAGTGTGCAGTCATTAGTAACAATAAACTAGATAAAGTACATTTTAAATGGTATTTCAATCTGCGAAGGCTCTGAAAGCTAACAAAGTCATTCAGAATAATCCAAACCTTTGTCACTTTTAGTATAATTGCCAGAGAAAGTAGTGTATATTTCAAGCATTAGAAAATAACTTTTCAGTTGTCTGCTAAAAGTAGAAATATTTTGAAATACAAAATATGTTCAGTGATTTAGTAATATAATTATAAATTGTCACAAATAGATCCATTCTTGTCTTGTACTGTTTGCTAATCTTTAATGTACATCACTAGATGTAGACTTGAGTGGGAAGGAACCATGTCTGCCTTCCTCACCATTATCATGAACAAATAGTACAGCTGAATGCTATTGTTACTGAATGGACAAAAGCATATCCTAATTAGTTATATTTTCCTATAAGTACTGTGCATAACGTTGGGCAACCAATATAAAAGATACTTTTTAAACTTTTAGATATTTTTAAAATTTTGTGAAACAAGTCTCAAATCTGAGAGGTATTATAGTATTAAAGAAAAACAATTATGTGTGAAGACTTTTGATTCTGTTTTTCACTTCAATTTACTGGGTGTCAGTTGCCTAAAATTCTTTCTGAAATAAGAATGATGGGTGTTCCTGATCAAATCATTTAATTTGTCTTTATCTCACTTCTTCCAATGTAAAATAAAGAAATGAGTTTCTCAAACTAGTGTTCCTCAATTTACTTCCTAGGAAAAAGCTCATGATAAAGTAGTTTGGCAGATGTTGCATATCTCTCACCTTATGGAGACTAATTCTTCATATTAATTTATTAAGGGCTTATAGTAAAAGAACAGATTTAAATTAACCCAGTGTTCCCAAAACTAATTTGATTATGGAATTTTTTTCCATCCAGTATCTACTGACATCACACATCATCAATGTTCATGCCTTAGTACATATCTTGGAAAATGCTACACTGTTAATTTAACCTCTTTTCCCAAACAGGGGCTTCCTCAGGGTGGGTGTAGTAAGAAGAAATGGGGAATAGGGCTGATGGGTGTTGCGGAGAATGAGGAGTCAGGCTGGGGCTGTTGTGCTTTTCGCTGTTTTAATATGTTGGAAATTCACATCACATTTCATTTGTAAAAAGTATTCTGCTGCTTAACAGAATACAAAAGTCTAAAAGCCACTCTCTAAGAAGTTTAAAAAAGTCTGCTTCAGTTGTCTACTGTGAAACTTTATAGTAATCATTTAACAAAATATTAGACAGATTGAAATCTATTTAGGTTGTCCCAGATGGAGAGTCAATTGACCAAATGAACCCTTGATTTATTATGGTAAAACACAAAAGTACATTAAGATGGCATCTTAAAGGAAGCTACTCAAATTTCTTAAAATATGTTTTAGGCTGGTATGGTGGCTCACGCCTGTAATCCCGGCACTTTAGGAGGCTGAGATGGGCGGAACACCTGAGGTCAGGCATTTGAGACCAGCCTGGCCACCATGGTGAAACCCCATCTCTACTAAAAATACAAAACTTAGCCAGACATGGTGGTGAGCATCTGTAATCCCAGCTATTTGGGAGGCTGAGGCTGGAGAACTGCTTAAACCTGGGAGGTGGAGGTTGCAGTAGGCCGAGATCATACCACTGCACTCCAGCCTGGGCTACAGAGCAAGACTTCATCTCAAAAAAACAACAAAATACATTTAATATATATTTATATATTTAAATATACAAATATAAATATATATTAAATATATTAAACGTAATATATAAATATATTAAATATATATAAAAGTATATATATTTAATATATATAAATATATATATAATACTTTTTAAAATACTTTTGTGAGGACTTGAGGACTTTGGAATTAACTATCAAAAAGAATAAAAAACTATATGAATTGATAAGAATCTTCATAATATGCTGTCAAATGAAAAAAAAAAGAGGTTCAGAACAATAGATATGATTTGGGGCTATTATGCATATTCATTTTAGTACAAAACAAGGATGGAGGAGTATTAGAATATGTATTTTGTATTTAGATAATAACCTTCTGGAGGGAACCACAAACTAATAAAAATGGTTGTCTGTGGTAGAGTAAGAACTGCGCAGATAGAGAATAGGGAAAAGATCATATTAAAACTTTCCCTGTATATCTTTTTACAGTTTTGGATTTTTGGACCATGTGTATGTATACTACCTATTTAATATTTTAAATAAAGATCAAGTAAAATGATAAAAACAAAATCTCGGCCAGGGGGCAGTGGTTTGCAGATTGTTTGACCTCAGGAGTACAAGACCAGCCTGGCCAACATGGCAAGACCCTATCTCTATCGAAAATACAAAAAAATTAGCAGGGTGTGATGGCACGTGTCTGCAGTCCCAGCTACTTGGGAGGCTAAGATAGGAGGATCACTTGAGCCCAGGAGTCAAGGCTGCAGTAAGTACAAATCACACCACTGCACACCAGCCTGAAGGACAGAGCAAGAGCCTGTCTCAAAACAGACAAAAAATCCCCAAATCTCCCCATACAAAAATAAGTTTAACAAATGCATCTTCTCTCACAGAAAAGCCCTAGAACAAATAATGAAGTCTTTTTTCTTAATGAAGCTTACCACAGCATTTCAAATGTTGTATCATCATCATGTTATATGCTTACATTCAATTTAAATTTTCACTTCATAGACCCAGAGACATAATCCCAACTCTACTAAACAATTTTTAACATTTATTTAGTTGGATCATCTATTACTACACTGCCTTATCCATATAACCTATTGGTTTTTAAAAAAAATGTTACTGAGTTTTTGCTTCCTTTTTCCCTTTCTACACAGTTTGGTTCTTTAAAAAAAAAAAAAAAAAAAAAGGGCAAGAGATGGAGTCTGACTACACAGCCCAGGATGGTTGCAAACTCCTAGGCTTAAGCAATCTTCCCACCTCAGTCTCCCAAAGTGTTGGGATTACAGGCTTGAGCCACTGTGCCAGCCCCGAACACTTTTTTAAGAAAACCCAAATCTGAACTCTAATGGGATAAATTCAGGACATTGCCCCAGGCTTTTTCTTAGAAATTCCATTCGTCTCTTTGCGTTGTATAAATACAAGTGTACTGCCTCTTAAGATTTATTATAATACCCTTTCTAGGCCAAAGTACCAATGAGTATACTTTAACAAAAAAAATATGTATTTACTCCACTTATGTAATAGTTGACAGGAACAAATATCCTACAACTCATTCATTATAATTTACTAGGAATCTCCTTTTTTCTTGGGTATTATAAAAGTAATGCTCCTTAAGGTGCCAATCTGCTACAAAATAAGAAGCTTGTGCCAGAACATAAACCAACACACTGCTTTCTTCTTTAGCAATGTCTTCTTGTATAAAAAAAGTGCCAGATGAACCAAGCGGTATGTTTAGTGACAAATGATTTATATTCTGATGCCAGCTCTCTATCTTGTCCTGGACCAGTAACAAACTTTTGAAGTCAGTCAATGGCTGGTCCAACAAACCATACTTAGAAAAGCAATGCTGTAGAGGATTCAAAACAGACCAAAATATGGTCTGAAAAGCCTCTCATAAATCTTAATCTCTCCCCTTACATTTAAGGGGAGGTGAGTCATGTATATGTATAACTGTAGTACAAATAGAGTGCTTCAAGACAAGTACACATAAAAAAGCTTTGAGTTAAATGAAAAGACAAATTATTTACCTTTAAGAGATTAAAAACAAGGTTTAAAAGTAGAGTGGTATTCCAACTAGGCCCATACAAGCAGGATAATGGAATAAACAAAAGGCTGGAAAAACTTGGGAAGATTGAGAATATTAGTTTAGTGGACAGTAGGAGAAATGAAGTCTGTTATGGGAAATAAAGTGTGACTAGAATGAAGTCAGACTGCCGTATTCTTTATGAAAAATACTTTTTTTTGTCTTGAGAGGGTGAGTAAATAAATAATCAAAGCCCTACTATAAAAAAAATCATTTCCAGCTATCATGTAAAGAGTGGACTGTACAGGAATGAATAACAGAAAGGGCAAACAAAATGGAAAGAATGATAAAAAATGATTCAAAGTTACTAATACAGTTTGTATCTATAAAGTAAATCAGTACAACTAGAAGATAAAGCCCTTTTTCCACCTCTCTCCAAGTAAATGATCTTCTACATTAAAATTATATGAAATATGGATTGTTCTTGCAATACCCTGACTTCAGAACAATTTATTTAAAAAAAAGTCAGGTTAACTGTTCCATAAAAAATGAAAACATTACAAATTAATTTTACTTAATTGACATCCTAATGAACTTGATGCTTTGTTGTCATGAGAACTGGAGAAAAAAGTCTAATGACTATTATGTTCACATAATTCAGTTAACTTAATAGTAATACAAAAGTCCATCACAAATAGAACATCAATGTTATGAATTTAGAATAACTGAGTTTTTAAGCACTTACCATTCTCAGGCTGAGTTTTCTTAAGTGAATCAATAAGAGTACTGACTGCTTTTAAAACAAATATAATTTCTGTTACTTGTTGCCTAAAAAAGAGATAGGAAATCATTTCCATTAAGATTTTTACATTGTCAGATTTTTTTTTTAAACAGTTTGTACAAATAGACAAACTTTGGAAAAATATGGAACACAATACAATGCAAAAAATTAATGTTAGTTTTAAATTCCTATAAAAGTAAAAATCATTTTATTAAAATGTAATTCAGTGTACAAATCAAATTTATAGTTATTGTTGCCATAACTTATCAATTAATAAAGGGGTGGGGCAATCTACTCATGAAAAACAAAATTTATTTGTAAGGTATTTCAGATATTACTTAAAATATTTTATTTTTACTTATTTATTTTTTGAGACAGGGTCTTGCTCTGTCACTCAGGCTGGAGTGCAATGTGAGATCATAGCTCACTGCAGCCTTGACTTGGGCTCAAGTGATCCTTCCACTAGGCCTCCTGAGTAGCTGGGACTACAGGTGCATGCCACCTTGTCTGGCTAATTTATTTATTTATTTATTTTTAAGTAGAAACAAGGTCTTGCTATGCTGCCCATGCTGGTCTCAAATTCCTGGGCTCAAGTGATCCCCCGGCCAAGTGATCCTCCTGCCCTGGCTTCCCAAAGTGCTGGGATTAGGCATGAGCCACTGTGCCCTGCCCTTAAAACACTTTATGATATATGCTTTTAAAACTTTTCTACAAGTTTTTTTTTTTTTTAATACTAATTCGTCCTAACAGATTTGCCAAAGCTTAAATGGAAGCAAAGACTACTATTATCACATGGCATATATTTTACTATGCTGTTAAAAATACATTCAAAATTACAATGGTACTTTTGGACCATTTCTAATACTACAAACAAGAAACATGGTACAAATCAATCCTAAGGTAGCATTATTTGGAGACATTAGCAATGAAGAAAAAACTTGAAGTAAAGGGTCAACAAGAGTAGCTTGATTCCCTTCTTTCTCCTGATAGGAACAAAGTTCTTCTGCTCTATGGCCCGCCCTCATCTCTCCCCATTCCAGGTATACATCTGAGTTATCATTCTACAGATAAGACTTTTCTAATACCAGGTCAGGGTACTATTTTAACACTTCGTGATGTAAGCATTTAAGTATTTTACTGTGTTGCAATGTAGCTTTTTAGAAAATAATTTAATGATACTGCAACAAACACAGAATGATACAGTATAACTTCATAGGACAATTATAAATAAGGCTCAATTTAAAGGCAGTAGTTAAAAAGTAAAAATTTACAACATTGAAAAATAAAGTGAAAGTTGCTTTCTGAAATCAAATAATTTATAATATATAAATATATTCTAACAATATTCCCCTCAAAGCAAGCTTATCACCACATTTCCAAGTATACTTCAGAAATCAATTTTCAATCACACCCATAACCAAATTACTAACATCTGTCTTTGGAGTGTTTTTGTGTATAAATTTGAGTATGAGGAGTTATAATTTATGTTCTAGAAATTCAAAATACACTGGATCCTAAAAGAAATACAAATAGCTAATATGCTTTGATAATTAAAAAATAAAAGCAAACTACCATATGACTATTTTTCATCAAATTAGAAAAAGATAAATGATAAACTACCAAATAATTTTAAATTGCTAAAAACTGAGGAAAGGAACATTCACACATTCCTGGGAGAATATAAATTGGTATAAATCTCTACTAGGAAATTTGTTTAATGCATATCAAAAGTTATAAAGTGTCTGTGTCTTTTGACAGGTCAATTCCAACTTCAGAAATTTATTATAATTAAAACGTGCACAAAGATTTAAGACTGGTGATTTGCCTCTCCAATCCCACCTTATGAGATGGCAACAACAATGATTTTTGTCTTTCCTGACTTCGATAACTTTGTTTTCCCATGTTGTTTTCCGTTTGCTTCATTTGCTATGCCTGAAACGCTAATTTTCACATTAAAAAAGTAGATTTGCAACCTAACCCTAACTTATGACTGCATCCTTTGTTGAATTCTGGTCTGTACTCCAACTTGGATTATCCTTGGCTGACCAGAAAAGCCTAGTGTTTCTTCCACTGACACAGCTCGAATAGATGAGAAAGAAGTCAGTTTAGGTCCATGGGCTTAATTAAGCAGATTGGATGAAAAGAATACCTAAAATCAGGCTAGCTGACACAGAGAGAAACCTGCAAATGACTGTAAAACAAACCAGGACGTTCTTAAAATATTATTTATTTATGATTTTCACTTTAGAGAAATAATATCATGTGTTCATACAGATTCATAAGTCCTTATCCAGAAATCTCTGGGAGAAAATGTATTCTGGAATTAAGTTTTTTTTTTTTTTAATTCAAAAAGGTAGTTTGGTACCTATGTATCATGTTACATAACCCCCATGAGGAGTCTAAAAAAGTACCCCATAACAAAACATGTTAATATATCTGCAGCAAAACCTGTGAGTATTTACACCATATGGGATAAATAAGATTATAAACAACTTCAGCGTAGTTCAGATCACTTACAAAAATACTTGCTTTTCAGAACTTTCCTTGTTATTAACAATTAGTATATCAGTACATTTATTTCTTTAATAAAATGAAATATATACCTTGGAAGAGGGCATTTACCACTTAATCTTTCATCCTCTATATAGCGATGTAGTACATCTTGGGACCTCTTTAAAAGCACTGAGAGTGCCATTCGTGAGATGTAGCCTTCTTCAGGTGTTGTGACTTTATTACTGAAGGAAAACTGAAGCAATGTTTCGAAACACATTTTAGAAAATTCCTCTCTCAAACGAATATCAATCTCTGCTTCTGTAAAATTAACAAATTTTGACGGTTAATAAAAGTTAAATCAATAAGCCTAATGATAACAATGCTTAGCAAACTAGGAATAGAGGACAATTCCACAATCTGGTGAAAGACATCCAGAACAATCTATAACTAATAGCATACATAGAGGAAAATTGTGTTGCGCATGCGCGCATGTGTGTGTGTGTGTGTGTGTGTAGATAAAGAAACAAATCCCCCCTCACAAGATCAAAAACAAGGCAAGATCCTCATGACTTCTATTTAACATATTTCTTATCGTGGTCCTACAGCAGCACTAGGAAATATACTTCACAATAGTTTTTCATATGGTCAAACTTGCAATAATCTCTTTTTCCCTGTCCTAGCAACATCTTTCCTGAAATGTGACCTCTGCTCCAGTATGGAGCTGCTCTCTAGACAAGCTGTTCTGTTATATCCTGAAACTAGTCTTTGCCATCACCCTGGAAATTGTTTCCATTCTCTCTTGGGTTAGATCCCACTGCCAAGATCTCATGCCTTCTTTTTCCTTGGTTTACTCCCTTGTTTTCACTGAGCGTATTTTGAAGTAGCTTCCTAAGAAAGAATGAATGAGAAGTAAAACTTTTGAGAGCATGTACCTCTGAAAATATCATATATTATGGTACTCAAAAGTGTACGCTGCAGCATTGGCATTATCAGAGAACTGGTTAGAAATGTAAATTGACATGCCGCCCAGTCTTACTGAATCAGAAATACTGGTTGGGTACAACTCAGCAACTGCTTGTCGTCTGGTTGATTATGATGCATCCTGAAATTGGAGAATTACTGTTCTACATTCATACTTGGCCAACAGTATGAGTTTCAACATGGAGCTCCATGTTAAAAGTCCTTTCCATTTACAACTCTAAAACCACTGCTTCAATGTCTTTTAGCATTCAATACTGCCTCAAACAGAATTCCAATCCCTTTCTCTATCTTTTTTTTTTTGAGACTGGGTCTGCCCGCTGTTACCCAGGCTAAAGTGCAGTAGAGCCATCTTGGCTCACTGAAACCTCTGCCTCCCGGGTTCAAGTAATCCTCCCACCTCAGGCTAGAGTAGCTGGGATTATAGTCACGTACCACAAGGCCTGGCTAATTTTTAGATTTTTTTAAGTAGAAAGAGGGTTTTTTGTCTGGCTGGTCTCGAACTCTTGACCTCAAGTAATCCACCCACCTTAACCTCCAAAAGTGCTGGGATTACAGGCATGAGTCACTGTGCCCAGCCTCCAGTGTCTTTGTATTGAATTGTTTTTTCCTTCTGAAATCTTTTAAGGTCTTCACTTTATTCCAGGTATTTCATAATGACATGCCTGATGTGGGTCTTTTTTCTTTCACTGTTTTTGGTACTATTTTTAATCTGGAGGGTTTTTTTCCTCTTCAGTTCTTCAGTTTATTTCTTTGATAATTCCTTCTCCTAGATTTTGTTTGTTCTCTCTTTGTCAGATGTTAGGCTCCCTGCATTCATTTTCTTTCTCCTTTCAACCCTTGACTGAACTTGTCATCACATCTTCAGTTTCTATTAGTTTTTTCTTATCTTGTTTCTTCATTTTTGAGACAGAGTCTCAGTCTGTCACCCAAGCTGGAGTGCAGTGGCGTGATCACAGCTCATTGCAGCCTTGTTCTCCTGGGCTCAGGTGATCCTCCCACCTCAGCCTTCTGAGTAGCTGGGACTAGAGGAATGCACCATTTCACCCAGCTAATATTTGTATTTTTTGTATAGATGGGGTTTTGCCATGTTGCCCAGGCTGGTCTCAAACTCCTGGGCTCAAGTGATCCTCCTTCCTCAGCCTTCCAAATGCTGGGATTACAGGCCTGAGCCACTGTGCCCAGCCTTCTCTTTTTCTATGGCTCCTTTTATATAGCATTTTAAAAATTGTTTCAAGGGTGTAAAGAGTTTATCTCTTTGATCATCCTAACTGTGGTTTTATGTTTTCAGTGGCTCTGTATTTTATCTGTTTCCTCCCAATTTCTTTTACTCCCTTTGATTTGTTTTGGTGTTTCTCTTTTGTGTAAGAGAATTTCCTTAAATGTCTGTGAGCTCTGTCAGACCATACTTAACAGCGAAAGAGCAATCATCACTGGAACTTCTGTGTTTACAGGTTGGCCTTGTTTAGCAAGAAACGGTTTTGTATGTATATATTTAAGGAAAACTCCAAGGTTTTTTTTTTTTTAATGAAAACTACAAACTTTATTTCTCAACATAAGCTCAATCAAGTTCAAGACACTTCTGTAAGCAATGATACCAGCCATTTAGTTTATCCATAAAGAATTGAAGTCCTGGGAATTTAACCATGTCAATGTTGTCTTTTTTAGATTATTAACTTAAGAAAAAGGCTGTTCTTCAATGGTTTTTTAAGATCCGAAACAAAAAGAAACCAAAAGAAGCCACATCACAACTGTAAAGTGAATGCCTAATGATTTCCCATTGAAATTCTTGTAAAATTGCCCTTGCCTGATAGGAGGAATGAGCAGGAGCATTGCTGTGGTGGTGAAGGACTCTCGAGTGAAGCTTTCCCACGTGTTGGAAAACTACCAGTTAATGCTGAGAAGACGTGTGTGCTATGGCCAAGTCACTGAAAGAATGTCCATGCACCTTTCTTGTTTTGGTAAATTTAATACTATAAATAGTAAGATATCAGAAAACTGCCAGGAAAAGTATACTTGGTAACTCAACAGCCCTTATTTAACTTAAAAATTTTATACCTAATTGTGAATACTGTTCTTAATGTGTATTTAATTAAAACTAACTAAATATCTTCATATACTCTTAATAATAAAATTTGGCTACATCAAGATAAACGGGCTTTAAAATTATCCCCGAGATTCTCATGTTTGCTAAACCTGCACTTCACCAGGCCAGTTTTAAAAACTGTGCTAGAAAACTAGTATGTGAAGTAAGCAGTATGAGAGACATCTAGTGGTCAAACTGTACACATAAATGCTCTTTAAAATGCTCAGCACAAAATAGTAGAAGCTAGTTAAGGCTCTAGTAACTTCTGAGGATAAAGGATTTGCATAGCATAAATTTACAGGGTTCTTTTTCTTCTTGAGACAGTCTTGTTCTGTCGCCCAGGCTGGAGTGCAGTGGTGTGATCCCAGCTCACTGCAACCTCCGCTTCTGGGATTCAAGCAATTTTCCTGCCTCAGCCTCCTGAGTAGCTGGGATAACAGACACGTGCCACCACACCCGGATAATTTTTGTATTTTTAGTGGAGACAAGGTTTCATCATGTTGGCTAGGCTGGTCTTGAACTCCTGACCTTAAATGATCCACCTACCTCAGCCTCCCAAAGTACAGTTTTTCAATCATCCATACATATATATTAGACAAGAGTCTTGCTCTGTTGCCCAGAGTGCACCCTAAAGTGCAGTGGTACAATCACAGCTCTCTGTCACCTTGGCCTCCTGGGCTCAAGCCATCCCACGTCAGCCACTCAAATAGCTAGGACTACAGGCATGTGTCACCATGCCCAGCTAATTTTAAAACTCGTTTTGTAGAGACAGAGGCAGTCTCACTATGCTGCTCAGGCTGGTCTCAACCTCCTGGCCTCAGGCAATCCTCCTACAACACTAGGATTATAGGCATGAATTGGTGCACCTGGCTGATGCCACAATTTAAGACTTGAGCTCAGGTTTAGAAAAAGAGAATAACAAAAGTAACTTATGTATCAGTTCCCAATTAAGGCAGTATGATATAATGAAAAGAAGTTTGCAGTTCTTTTTAAGCATGAATTTGGTCTCTAGCCTAAGACTGTGAGCAATCTTTTCAATCTTTTTAAGTCCATTTTCCTTCCTGTATTATGGTCGTACCTATCCTCAAAGAAACGTTGTGAGAAATGAGATCACATTCTAGTATAACATCTTGTACACAGCTGGCACTGACTAAATGTTAGTTCCCTTTAAAAACTACTGAGGCATCTTATTTTTTAAAATGAACAAACTCTGTAGTTTATAGTCCTGAGAAGATAGTATTAATATCTCAATTTTAAAGATTATAAAACTGAAACTCCAAAGTTAACTGACTGCTAAATGGCAGAATATACATTATTGCTAAGTGGCAGAATATACATTCATATTTTTATATTCCTTTCCAATAATCTATGACTTCACAAAAATGGTAACTTATGTCAGCCGGCAGTGACATCCATGGATTCCACAAAGTGCTTTGCAATTTAATTCTTCACAGTTTGCAATTACACTATTTTTAAAATTTAGTTCAATGTTTCTGGTATGTGATCAGAAACACAGTATTCCACAGACTAGAAACATGGAATAGAAACATTCTATTCCACAGAATAGTCATGTCATAACATTTCTCCTCATAAAGCTTAATGTTCTATATTACAATCCTAAAAATCATTTAGCATTCTCCAGTTTACATTTCCAAAATTACAGGATTAAACATTTCTATGTCAGTTTCTTCAAAAGTACTTCAATACTTTTTCATACTTAAAGTAACATACCTGTAAATGAAGATGACTGAGAATGTATTGAGCCCTTGTTAAGCATTGTCATTATCTGACCAACAAATTCCTTAGGAATAAAATTGGCATAAGGTAGTATCTCAGTGCTGATAAGTTGAACTACCTAAAACAAAAAATGTATTGTTTTCCTTGAAAGAGGCTGACTGAAATAATTTCTAGAGTAGTTCAAATTTTACTTTAAATGAAAATCAGTTAAAGATCCTTCCTTTAAAGAAGTACACAAACATTTTAATGTTAACATACAGGATGACTACTAATCTGTTTCTCTCATCTGTCTTAGTAACTTTAATGTAAAATAGTCAGTACCATAACTGTTTACTATTCCCAAACATTTGGACAAATGTTGGTCTTCAGCACAATTAACTGCAAATAGGGCCCTAGAGAAACATCCAGCATATAAAATTTATCCATGTTAGAATTAAAATATTCAAAATAGGATTAAGAATAACATTTAAATCACTTTTTTATGAACAAAAACTATCAGCTGTAAGAGAAATTAAAGTTATATTCATTTTTGTCAAATAGTTTATTTCTGACATGTAGTGTGTTATTTTGCCCTTTAAAGAAAAAGTCCACAAGAGCTTTAATACAGTAATGGCCCAAAAGGCAGTATTTTGTTTCTATATGATGATGCCTACACGTTTTAAATGTCTATTTTAAAGTAATTTAATTGATTTTATTTACTTAAAAGTTCTTCTATTCCACTTAAAGGAAAAAAAAAAACCGCCAAAACCCTACTATTAACAGAAAAAATCTACAACCACAAGAACTGCTTCTCTAAATTCCATTTACAAACCTCAAAATACATTCCTTCTTTCTTTCTTTCTTTCTTTCTTTATTTTAAAGACACAGGGTTCTTGCTCTGTTGCCCTGGCTGAAGCACAGTGATACAATCATAGCTCACTGCAGCCTCCAACTCCTGGGCTCAAGTGATCCTCTCCCTGCAGTCTCCTGAGTAACTAGGACTACAGAGGTGCACCAACATGCCCAATTAACTTAAAAATTTTTTTTCTTTTGTAGAGATGGTACCATGCTACGTTGCCTAGGTTGGCGTCAAACTCCTGGTATCAAGCAATTCTCCTGTCTCAGCCTCTCAAAGCACTAGGATTACAAGTATGAGTCACTGTTTCCAGCCTTGAAATAGATTCTTTAAAAAACCCTATTTGCTTTAAGAATTCCATAGGCTGTATATATAGCTGATTAAAAACTGAAAAAATTCAAGCAACGTACTAATTAATTTGAACCACAAACATCTGGTTTGTCAAACTGCAGAGTAAGCTCTCAAATAGATGCTCCCTGACTGATGGATTTATTTCAGCGAATCAACTCTTTTTAAACTTATTAAATGAGCACAACTGAGTACTGAGACAGCATGTACACAGCACAAGACCATCACAGACCTAAGGAAGTCACTTTTAGAATGCCAGTTTTTTAAATGTCAACATTTAATCTGTAAGAGTTTTAATTTTAACCTATGACTTTATACTTTTAGCGATTGTATAGTTCAAACATTTTTACTATGTAGTTTCTGAAATCGTCATAGGAAAACATTTTAAATAGCTTCCTTACCTCAACATCAATATTTTCATTTCTTTGAAACTCTTGAATAGAGAGATTATCTGGAGGCATGCTAAAAAAATAAACAAAACACTTGAATTTTAAAGGTAAAATATTCCTTGCAAATACAAAGAAAATAGATAAACAGTATTAAAATGTCAAAAAATTATGTCTTCCAACCCAGGTTGGGACATTATTATTTATTTAAAAGAGCAATGTGGTAAATTAAAGTCATGAGTTTAAATGACTAATTACAAACATAATACTCTAACTAAAAAAACACAAGGTCCAATCCTGAACTTAATAAAATCTGCAGAACTAAACTTCTTTCAGTATTATGAATGAAAAAACAGCAAAAGGTAAAGATACATCATCTGCAACAGAATAAAAGTTACTATTGTGGTGTGAGCTGAATTCACTTATTATGGTGGTGATTTAAGAGAGCCTTAGTGAAGCTGCTCAATTATTCACTCAGAAGCAGTCCGTTAATCATTAATTTGTAATAAATACAATGGATTAAAGATCTTTACAGTAAAGAGAGATAATCTATAAAGAAGAAGACTGATTCAGATTTTCTAAAGCAGAAAACTGTTCCAACAAGAACAGAGGAAATCAATAGTTCTGATAGAACCAAGGTGGATTCCAGACTCTGTGGCTCATAAGAGTGAACAGTAAAATGAACATAAAGTTAAAAAACAGTGAGATACTACTATTTAATAACAGTTGAGAATAGGATAGTAGTAACTGTTACAATAATGACAGCTAAAAAGTTAGGCACTGTACTAAGAGCTTTATTTGTATCAATATCCCATAACAATTCCATGCAGTAATTATTATATAATCAACAGAAGAGGGAACTGAACTACTAATATGCCCAAGAACACACTGTAAGTAAATGACGAGGCCACAACCTAAACCCAGATTTGTCTGATACTTGAGCCTACATTATTCTCTTTTATACTGTAGATGTAAAAATAGTATTAGAATATTTAGGTTGAATATACACTTATGTACATTAAGTATAATATACAATTTTGTATCTAGGAATATATGGGCATCAGACTTTGGTTTCATTGATTTGGACATTTTTCATTAAAAAATATCTACTGACTACCAATTACTTTGCTTTCAGGTATTATATTCTTGGTGTTCAAGATCTAGCTGTGAACAAGATAGACTCGGTTCATTTCTTATGGAACTTGGATTCTGGTGTCCAAGTCCTAGGCTAACTATAAATTGGTAGTAGGAACTAGAGGAAAAAACTGAAAGAAATTTACTCAAACCTGAACCAATCATAGGAATTTCACAACCACTGCCATCAAAACAGCTTCACAGACCATATCTGCATCTCTAGACATAAAAGTTCTGTTTAATTTTAATTTATAACCAAGGAAGGTAAGAGTTTAGTAATATTAAGATATTAATATTACTAGTGTGTATATTTCTATATTATTAGTGTGTATATAGTGTGTATAAGACATATACATGCTAATAATATTAACACTCTTAGAGTTTACAGTGTGTGCTAGGGTGTATTAGTGTGTATGTTTCAATACACGTTAATAATGTTAATACTATTTGAATCATATATGAGAAACACTAAACCAGATTTTTAAAATACCATATGATGAGGGAAAAGAGCAGCATACAAAACTAAAAACTGAATGGTTCAATCCTAATTCCAATGATCCATAAAAATCAGGACATTATTCAACTGTGCACAGGCTGAGTATCCTGATCCCAGAACCCAAACTAATAGTTATTTAATTTGTAACTACCATCATTATTAGAACATATCAAAAACATTGACTGAGCTTTTAAAAATGCTGGTTAACAGAATTTACCTATAAATTATAAGGGGTAATGGTCAATACTGCAGGTTACAAACGAGCCATGTAAGATCTTAAATTCCTTAAAAATTTTTATTGCAATATAATCCACATACTATAAAATTCATCCTTTTTTTTTTTTGAGACGGAGTCTCTCTCTGATGCCCAGGCTGGAGTGTGCAGTGGAGTGATCTCTGCCCACTGCCTCCTCCACCTTCCAGGTTCAAGCAATTTTCCTGCCTCAGCCTCCCTAGTAGCTGGGATTAGAGGCATGCACCACCACGTCTGGCTAATTTCTGTAGTTTTAGTAAAGATGGGGTTTCACCACATTGGCCAGGCTGGTCTCAAACTCCTGACCTCGTGATTTCCCTGTCTCAGCCTCCCAAAGTGCTGGGATTACAGGCATGAGCCACCATGCCTGGCCTAAAATTCACCATATTAAAATATACAATTTAATGTTCTTTAGTATATTAATAAAGTTGTATAAGCACCACCATTTCTAATTCCAGAACATTTCGATCACCCCCTAAAAAACCTCTGTACCCACTAGTAGTCACCCCCCTTATCTCCCTTTCCCCGACTCCTGGGAACCATAAATCTACTTTGTCTCTATGTATCTGTTACTCTGGATATATCCCATAAACAAGATCATACAATTCATGGCCTTTTGTGTCTAGTTTCTTCTACTTAGCATTATGTTTTAAATGTTCATCCATGTTAGAGCATGCATTAGCACTTCATTCTTTTTTATGGCTGAATAATAGTCCACTTTATGAATATACCACATTCGATTTATCTAGACATCAGTTGATAAAGCATTTGAGTTATTTTCACTTTTTGCTACTATAACACTGCTATGAACATTAGTGTAAAAGTTTTTGTGTGAATATGTGTTTTCAATTCTTTTACACAGTACTTTATGATTTTTAATGTAAGGTCCACAGATCATTAATTGTATAACTTCCCACTGGTCCACTGTATCTCCTTTGATAACTACCATGTTTTGGTATTCAAAGTTGGCTGAATTAATTTCTAATAGACTTCAAGTGTCTACCAAATTGCAGTCCTTATGTTTTTCAACTTCGTATTTTTCTTTCTCTTAAACTATTTACTTATAACAGCCTTCAATGATATGCAAAGGCTTTCTTTTCTTCTAGTTGATTTTATTTATATTTTCTTTGTTACTATATTCCCTTGCCAAAGCATCTTGCAGATCAAAAAGGTTGGGGAATAGTACAGAGAGAGATATGTTTATTCTTAGAGTCTTAGAGTATGTATTAACTAGGTTAAAGGATTTATAAAGGCACCCATATAAAAAAAATCAAATATTAGTCTTATTTAAATTCATTAAGTCTTGGTATTCCAATCAACATTCCAAAACAGTCTTCCTACTGTACAAAAAAGTCTTCCTACTGTACTAGATAAACTTCAGCTATAGAACACAGTCTATATGTGGCATTAAGCTTAAAATCTAAAAGCTTATGACCTCCAAAGTTATCAATTATTTAGAAAACAACAACAAAGAGAAAAAAATCTTCTCATGAAACTGTAAAAATGCGCATGGTTTTTAACTTCTCTTAACACTGCATTTTCAGTACCAACTGACACATAAAAGCTTTCGATTTGAGCCTTAAAGCATTTTTGAACTACGAAACAAAAACTAAACTGACTTTATACAATATAAGCTGTAAGTTAAAAAGACTGATTAAACATTAAGTCAAAATACAGCAAATAATCATGGACTTTTACAATTAGGCCAACAAATAACTTTTCATCCTTTTTTTGAGACAGTCTCACTCTATCACCCAAGCTGAAATGCAGTGGTACAATCACAAGTCACTGCAATCTCAACCTCCCAGGCTCAAGCGATCATCCCACCTCAGCCTACAAAGTAGCTGGGTAGCTGGAACTACAGGCACATGCCACCAAACTTAGCTAATTTAAAAATTTTTTTTGGAGAGGCAGAGTCTCACTATGTTGCCCAGGCTGGTCTCCAACTCCTGGGCACAAACAATTTTCCCAATCTGGCCTCCCAAAGTGCTGGGATTACAGGTGTGAGCCACTCCACCTGGCCTTCTTTTTGTCTTTCAAATAAATAATGTCTAGTGATGGGAAAGGACCAGCTCACAATCAACAGAAAGTAGACAGCAAGTGAGGACCAGGTCACAGGTCTCCTGACTCTCAATCTAGGATGTTCATCAACTACTCCATTGAGTAGAAACCGTAAATCTGTAACTAGAATAACCATAACTTAGAATACTGATACTGTGTTACTTGAGAGCTGAATTTAGAATCTTTATTATTTTTTAGCCATTAAAAGTAACTCCAAGCCTGGGCAACATGGTGAAATCCCATCTCTACAAAAAATACAAAAATTAGCTAGGTGTGGTGAGTGCACACATGTAGTCCAAGCTACAAGGGAGGCTGAGGTGGAAGAATCACTTGACCCCAGGAGGTTGAGGCTGCAATGAGCCATGAACACGTGACTTCACTCCAGCCTGGGTGACAGAGAAAGACATTGTCTCAAGAAAAACAAAAACAAACAAAAACCTCCAAATTTAGAGAAAATTTCCAAATCTCAGTTATTTAGAGTTTTGGTCTTTAGAATTTTGGTTTAAAATATAGCTGTTTCATGGGAAATGATATGGATAATATCACTTTTTCTAAAAGAAAGAAAAACCATTAATGACAATAACAGTAGTAACAAGCATTTTTAAAGTACTTACATGTCAGGTACTATTCTAAGCATTCACTTATTTAAAATGATTTAATCCTCACAATAATCCTGTAAATTAGGGAGCATTATTATTGACATTTAACAGATGAGGAAAAATGAGTCACTGAAAGGTTTAATAACTTGTCTAAAAAGTTGTACAAAGTAGTACTAACTGGGATTTGAATCCATGAGGTCTGGTTACCAAGCCAATGCTCTTTTCCACTATGCCAGCTACTTCTTATGTAAAAATGTATTTTTCAACACACCAAACATATTCAAATCTTAAGGTAAGTAGAGACATAATCAGGCAAAATATTTTAAATAAAATTATACTACAACTGCATTGATAAAAAAATTACATAAAATACTATTATTTGGCCTTTGGTTCCACTTTTCTGTATTAAAAAACTCTTCAGAAAACAGAAGTTAATAAAATAAGAATAAAGTCCAGAAAATGAAGAATATTTAATAAGAAACTCAAAAATAAGGAAGATGGCAGAAAAACTATCTCAAGAAAAACAAAAACAAACAAAAATCTCCAAATTTAGAGCTAAATTTTTAAATGAAATTATATTACCACTGCATTGATACAAAATTATATAAAACAGTATTATTTTACATAGAAAAACATTTTTTTATAGACAGAATCTTGCTATGTTGCTCAGGCTGGATTTGAACTCCTGGGCTTGAGCAATCCTCCCACCTCAGCCTCCCAAGTCGCTGGAATTACAGGTGTGTGTCATCACACCTGGCTAGAGAAAGAAATACTTAAAGAAGTTTTGCTCCTTGCTAAAAAAAAAAAAAAAAACAAAACTGATCTGAAAGCTTATTCAATAGAAAAGAAAAGGAAAATTTTAAATTTCTCTCTGTGTGCCTGACATAAAATTAACAGTGACTCAGGCTCTTACATCGAAGGAACTCAAATTTTCAGTTATTTTAAAGATGAAAACATAATTTGTTTGAATATAGTTTATGAGTGCCTAGAATTTTTTCTTCAAAAATAGAGTATGCTTACAATGTTATCAATAACATTTCTAGAAGTGAAAAATATATAAAAATACAAAAAAAAGTCTGACCACTTTCAAGATAGAAATTAAGATCACCTATTATTATTTTAAATTCTGAAATATAAAACAAGCTTTTGTATGGGAAATGCAAGTTAATCTTCTGCACCCTAGAAATTTTCTTTACTGAATATCGAAACCCTATCAGAATAGAACACAAATTTTTTTTTCAGTTAATTCATTCTCTTGTGAACTCATTTAATCATTATCAATATGTCAATGTAGTTTTTTTCTTTAAGTACATCAAATCTGTAACTTCAGTGGTTTCAAACTAATAATGTTAAACAATTTTTTTTAGCAGTACATGGTATCATTTTACAATATCAAAAAGTGATTGATAGATAAAAACATTTTAAAAATTGGCCAGGTACAGTGGCTCATGCCTGCACTTTGGGAGGCCAAAGTGGGAGGATCACTTGAGCCCAGAAGTTCAAGACACGTAGGCAACACGTGAGACTCTCCATCTCAACAAAAAGTTTAAAATTCAGCCAGGCGTGGTGGCATGCACCTGCAGCCCCAGCTACTGAGGAGGTTGCGGTAAAAGGATTGCTTGAGCCTGGGAGGTCGAGGCTACAGTGAGTTATGATCACAGTGCTCTGCTTGTGTCTGGGCAACAGAGTGTGACTCTGTCTCAGAAAAGAATTACACCACAGTAGCACTAAGGATAATTACTTGTGCTAGAAGGCTGCCTGGCTATCACAAGTATTATAGACAAGTTCACACTTAGTAAAAGGGCACACTTTACATCTGTCCTGCCCAACACAACTTTCTGTGATGAAAAGTTCAATAATCTGCTCTACCCAGTGGGGCAGCTGCTAGTCACCCGTGGCAATGAGTACTTAAAATATGCCTAGAGTGACTGAAGAAAATTTTAATTTTATTTACATGTTGGTTTTAAGTAGTCATTTGTAAATAGTGATTGCTACTGTACTGAATAGCGCAGCTCTCTTAGATAGACCTCAGCAAATTCTTCATTCAAAAAATGTAGTCTGTTCCAATCATCCTACTGTAGTTCAGTGAGGGGTCAAAACAGCATCCTAAATAAAAGCTTTAAATTAGATATCATACAATAAAAATTCTGTTATTCCTTGACAAATCTAAACATCTTGAAGAGCTGATCAGTAATTATACTGCCACTTATCATATTTATTCTGGTAATACACTGATTTTCTAAAATGAGTTTTCTCTTGAAATGCCCAGTGGGCACCAAATTAAAAGATGAATCTTCTTAGTTTTATTAAGTTAAAATTCTTAAGTATGATGTATTCATATTGTTTTATATATGATATTCCTATCTCATAACCAAAAACAATACAAAAAGCAAAAATCTCCATTGTTCATGGATAATGTACCCAGTGGATAAATGCCTAATCCAGGTATGTTTTTAATAAAATCTAGCAACCTTAATAATCAATTACTTTGTTAATAAATAAAGATAAAAACTGTCTTTAGAGCAAGTGAAGATATAATGTGCCACTTCTTGAAAGACTGTCTTAATTTTAAAAATGAATGAGCTGACCTTTTAGTAAAGAGAAAATCTTCAAAAGTATTGGCTAGTTCTGGCCACATACTGTCAAATTTTCCAGAAGAAGCATGCTGTCGGGCAACAGGTAGCCCAATAGAAAGAACCTTGAGGAGAGAGGATACTGCTAGTTTCCATGTGCTTTCAGAAGGGCAGGAATACTTCAAACTGAGAGGAACCCTAAGAGTCTGAAAATAAGAACAGTTTAATATAAGTATTAATTAAAACATACACACACAATTTTAACTACTTAAGAAAAACTACAACAGAGAAAAAAATGACATAAATATTCTCATTTTAAAAAGGATGGTATTTTTCAAAAAAATTAGCTGGGCATGGTGACGCCCGCCTGTAGTCCCAGCTACTCAGGAGGCCAAGGCAAGAGAATTGCTTGAACCCAGGAGATGGAGACTTCAGTGAGCCGAGATCGCGCCACTGCATTATAGCCTGGGCAACAGTGTGAGACTCTATCTCAAAAAAAAAAGGTGATGGTATTTTCATTTAAAAAAGGATATTATTTCCCAGAAAGGCCAATTCTCAGACGTGGTCCTCAAATACTACCTGCAAAGATATACTTTTAAATCCTGTCTCTATCTTATAAACAATGAGCCTAAATAAGTAACATTTTTGAACTTCAGTTTTTCATCATTAATAATAGGGATATCATCTGAAAAGTTAAGAGTAGGAAACACAATCCTGTAGCTTTTCTTAACCTGATGTTATGGAATTATAAATTTTGCCATAGTTCTCTCAGCAAAAAATAATTTGGCTGATATGAATATACCATCTACAAAGGGTCAATATCACTTATATAGTTATCTGCCACATATATAGGTTAGACCATATAGCATAGGTGCGAAGTAGGCTATATCATCTAGGTTTGTGTAAGTACACTATGACTCATATTCAGACAACAGTGAAATGGCCTAACGATGCATCTCTCAGAACATATCTCTGTACTTAAACAATGCATGACTGAATTTTCCCACTAATGGCAAGGGAATAGTAAATACAACATAAAATGTCAATACTTTGAAGCTGTATGTTCTATCTGTAAAATTATTTGAGTTTTATATCCTACTCTAATATTTTTGTGTACTTTTTTCCTTCTCCGAATATTTCAGTAAAACTGATAATTTAAGATTTGACCACTGAGGGTACAGGAGTAGAGCATTTGAGTTATGTACAGTGACTAGACATACAGTGACTGAGTACAGTGACTTATCTTTTTAAGTGATCAACTTTTGAGACAGGTGGCTTTTATTTATTAAAAGAACCAATTTGGAGGTTCAGAATGAATTTCTCTGATCATAGTTTTATCTGGCAATTAGAACACTAGATTGACCAAAACATCAGAGCAAACTAACACAGAGCACCATCAACAAACAGTTTTGGCATACTGTCAGGCAATTTGCACTAGAATAGAAATTTTGGTCTAAGAAAGTGTAGAAAAGATAAATAATCATATTTCAAGGATATAAAACCAAGTATCATCACCTTCCACACAAATTATTACAGAGTATTCACACAGTATACATATTAACCATTACATATTAGCACGAAATGGGCCTTCATTAACAGATAATGAGCACACCCAGAATCTATTTACCCCCTTCCCCTCCTTTCACCTCCATACAATCCATGTGCTTTGGGAAGAACTGTCCCTATTTATAGTTTCGGAAGTCAGGCAAAGAGATGACAGAGTTGATAAAGCCAATGAATTCACTCTGTTTCCCTGGCCATAATCATGGCTTAAGAGTGGGTATGGGGCCTAAGCTGGTCCACTAAAAATTAATTTTAGGAACTTAAGAAGAATAGAAGTGTGTGCATGTGTGTGTGCATGAACATACACACTCTCCCTGTCTCTCTTTCTCTCTTCCTATAGGACACATAAGCCTATTACTGGCCTACAGCTACAAAGAAAAACTGATATGGTCAATTCTTAGCAGAACTTTCTAGAGAAAAAAAATGTGGTTTTTGATAATACTGCTGAAGCAGTGGATCAACAAATTAAACCCCTTCCTCTAGCTTTGAATTTTCTAAGTAAGCATGCCAAAAAATTCCCTTTATTGTTAAAGCTAGTCAGAGCCTGAGTGTATGTCATTTGCAACCAAAAGAATACTAAGTGATACATGGGCCATTCTGAGTTCACATTTTATAACTCAAGCTAAGATAAAAGAAAAGTATGGTGTAGTACTGTAATTGATATTTTACTAAAGTCAAGAAAACATTCAGCATAGCAGATCCATTCAATTTATACATTTTATTTTTAAAAATGTCTACAAAACTAAACAGAAAGTGGTATACAGCATGTGCTCAGTAATTGTCTGCAACCACAAGGTTCACAATTTTGGAGAAAGAGCCTTGTCCAATCAACCACAAAACAATGTGGTAAGTGGCTCCAACAAAATGGGATTATAGAAAAGAGATCATTCAACTCTTAAAAATACAAACTGAGTGGCTGGACATGGTGGCTCGTGCCTTTAATTCCAGCACTTTGGGAGGCTGAGGTGGGCGGATCACTTGAGGTCAGAAGTTCAAGAGCAGCCTAGCCAACATGGTGAAATCCCATCTCTACTAAAAATACAAAAATTAGCCAGGTGTGGTGGTGTGCGCCTGTAGTTCCAGCTACTCAGGAGGCTGGGGTGGAAAAATTGCTTGAACCCGGGAGGTGGAGACTTCAGTGACATATTTTATGTTATATATATAAACTGAGCCAGGCACAGTAGCTCACATTTATAATCCTAGTGCTTTGGGAGAAAGAGGTTAGAGGACTGTCTGAGGCCAGAAGTTTGAGACCAGCCTGGGCAATACAGCAAGATCCAGTCTGTACAAAAAATTTAAAAAATCAGCTGGGGGTGTTGGTGGTATACACCTGTAGTCCCAGCTACTTGGGAGGCTGAGGCAGGAAGATCACATGAGATCAGGAGCTCAAGGGTGCAGTAAGCTATAGCTATGCCACTCCACTCCTGCCTGGGTGACAAGAGTAAAACTCTGTCTCTAAAAAAAATAAAAATATACAAACTGATTCATATCACTCTTTGGTATTCAATCCTTCAATGGTTAAAGAACAAAGTCTGATCTTATGATAGCTTAAAACACCGACAGTTATCCTGTCAGACATATCCCAGGTCCTGAACTGAATTTCTCAACATTTCTTAAAAATACACCATGATCTTTTACGCTGCTTAATTTACCTATAATACCTGCTTCCTCCTTTTTAACCTAATTCTTAACCCCTTCAAGTGTCATCTCTATTAATTCTTGCCAAATCCTTTCAGCAGTTTACTTAGTTTTTTGTCTTTCAGAGGAACTCAATTTTTATTCAGCACTGACTACTTGGCAAGCATCATTAAATGCCATACCTCAATGGATTCTCTTAATATAGTTAAGACATGAAAGTGGTATTGGTATTATTCTTTACAGATGAGAAACATGCTCACATAGGTCAATTTGCCAAAAGTCATAAAGCAGTAAGCAAATAGTGGACTATTTGAAGTCAGGCTACCTGAATGCAAAGCCTCCACTATGGTCTTTACCTAGCACTTAACATACTGTATTATGACTTGTTTGCCTTTCTTTATTCTCTATATTAAATTATTAAATGTAAGAATCATTCTATTCATTTTAAAAGTACTAGTACCTCGTAGAAAGATGCTTTAAAAACACACTCAATAAATGAAAAGGGGATAGTTTTGGTGAGGTAAGCAGTGAGGAGAGAAAAGTATCATAGAAGACAAGAGAAGAAAGAGCTTTTAGAAGGCTCAGCTTTCAGAAGGCCAGTACCATGCTATAGGAAAGATAAATCACTAGAAAAGGACTTAGGATGTGAAGATTTGGTCTTTTGTAACTTCCAGAAAGCAGTTTCTGTAGAGCAATATGGACGTAAGCAACACACAATAGGCAAAGAGTGAGTGGTGACTAGGTGAAGGCCACAAACTGTTTAAGGGATAAGGGAATAAAGGAAAGCTGAAAGAGGATGACAATTTGAGTAGGAAGTACAGTTGAGAGAACATTCTTGTAGTATCAAAGGCTTTAATAATCCTTGTATAAGATGCTGAAAGAAAAATGAAAAAAATCACCAATGAAAGGTGGGAACAGATGAGACTTGAGATAAGACAGCTCAAGTTGGTCTGATTGGTTTATATTGATTGGTTTATACAATCAATATAAAGTATATCCACATGGTAGAGGAAGAACAAGGTTTAGGGTTAGTCCTTCAAAACAGAGGGGAAAACAAGAAATAAGCCTTAGAGGAATGGAACACAATCAACAAGAATTTTTAAAACAGCTGTCCAGACAGTAAAAAAGTGGCTTTAAAAAAACTCAGCATGCATGTTCAGTTAAGTATATGGGCTGCATTGTTAATTTCTCCCTAAATGCTCATCAACTTTCTGAAGCTGGAGAAATACTGTCCTAAGAAATAGGATCCTCATTGTCTTATGTGGCAAAATGTAAGAACTCTAACAAATTTAATGCACATTTATGTTAGAACCTCTCACACTTTAGAAAAATGGCTTGCTAAATACAATTCATGAATATTGGAGAAAAGTCATTATAAATAATAATACAAATTATATTTTCCATTTATCCCAATATAATAATATATTTCCTAAGGAATAATTTCAATAATGTCCTCACCATCTAATGAAAGTGTAGAAATGAAAAAAAGATACCTTAATAATATTCTGGAGCACTTTCTCATTCACCACTGCTTTGTGACACGCTGTTTTTTGGTATAAATCCACAACTACTTCTAAAGACCTTTCAGCAAACGGCACATAATTCAAGGCTACCCATTCCGCCTAGAAAGTAATATTTTCACATGCAGTTAAAAATAAACGGGATTAATTTAATCATATTGTTTTCAAAGAGAAAGCATATTTGTCTTAAAGTTCAGGCCTTGGTTTTAGGTCAGATTATATTACATGCAAAGTTTTCAAAGAGATATGTACTTCATGAAAATAATAATTTTCAGCCAGGCAAAAATTAAAACTATTGGAAAAAGCACACAGAGCATTCTACCAAGAACCGGGAAAGATGTACTTTATTCGTTCCCAATAGGTTAGGACAATTTTAGGAAATTTAACTCACCGGTGCAAATAGTTGGATCTATTGTGATTCCATTGTGTTGCAAGACAAATAGAATGAGAAAAGTTAATACATATTAAAACTACTTTCGGATGATATAAAATTATAATTTTTATGTTGAGTGAGCAAAATCAGCATGTGCATGCATTCAGAAATTGACTTTTCCCCTAAGCCAAACAAAGATAAAATTTGCCAACTATGGCTATAAAAATATTTTATGTAAAATCCAACTAAATTTCACACCAGTTGTGTACAACTTCTTATTTAGTACAAATGGTTTCTTCATCTTGCATGGCAGGTATCTATTTTAAGTAAAATTAGACTTAGGGGTTTAGAAGCTGTTTCATTTTGGGATCAGGCAACCAAGAAAGAGGTACAAAGAAACTTAAATTTTTCAAGAAAGATATACTGTAGAGTAATATGAAAGGCCAAACTTTCTGAAGAACCAGTTGGAAGAGGAAAGTCATAAATGAGAAGAAAAAGAACACAGAACTGGTTTACCAAACAATATTTCTATTCAGCTTATACTGTTAACAGACATCTGTAAGTATATTTGTGAGTGAAAAGTATCTTTTTCTGAGATAATGAAAGTCCATCTTAAGTGGAACTGTATTTATAAGCCATGAAATCTTACAAAGTAAATAAAATTTACAGTAAATTACCTGATTATATTTTGCATTTGCAATGTGCTTTGTTTCCAGCTGTCCATACTGTGGAGGTTTACAGGAAAATTCTACAAATGCCAACAACTGGTCAAATATAGCTGGATACATTATCTGCATGTTTTCTGGTCCTACACAAATGGCCTATAAAAGCAAAATATGAACATTAGAATGCATACTCTGAACCCCATTAGGTTCTTTACTGTATATATATTTGTTTAACTAGAGAATCTTAAAAACTGTCTTAGTTTATGTATTATATCATCTTTTCTAAGCCCTGTAGGACACAAACTATTTTAAACTGTTATAGAATAATGTAAAGGCTGAAACTGTTAAATCAGCTAAAAAAAGTTCTTTTTTTAAAGTGTAATTTATTTCTTAACAGAATAGAAAAAGAGCAAACAAAGAGAAGTCCCAGGCAGTCCCCAGGTTCTACAATCTGATCATTTGTTCTGTAGTGCAGATACTAGGCCATTAAGGATGTGTGACTGACCACGATTGCACTGACTTTAAATTTAGTGATATCAGTTAATTGAAATGACATCTGATTTCTGTAACATGGCTGGTCCACCAACGTTAACAAATAAACATGTGTGTTACACTTGGGAAAATAAGTCATCTATGAATATTTGTTTCTGAAAAAAAATATGGATTAATTTTTAACAGGGCTGTGTATATTTAATGTGAAAGGTATGTAAATATATAGATTTGACTCAAAATAAATTAAAATGTTAATATAAGAAAATATCATTTTAATAAATAGTAACTAGTGTCTCCAGATTTCTTCAAATAATTTGATAGGAAGAAAGAATAAAATATGTCTCATGACACTGTAGATTTTAATTATTCAAATATGTTGAAAATACTTAAATCTTTTGGAGTTTTTTTTTCTAGCCACAAATTTATTTTTTATTTTCATATTTTCTTAAGTCTTCATTTCTCTCTGTGAGAAAAATATTAATGATATTATTTATGAAGTATCTAAAATATACTTGTGCTTTATAAGACAAAAAGCATGATCACTTTATGCCTAAGAGTGTAGGTACTCTTAAAATACTAAACCAAAATTCAAAGCATTTAACATTTTTTAAAAATTTCTTTAAAAATATGTACAAAACTTATTTTATGCACTCCAGGGCCTTTAACTTATCAGCTAACACATGAGTTTTATTTTCCCTTAGAGGAGATGTAACCATTTAGCTATAATGAAAGTTTTAGTTAAAACTGCACTGACGTAAAAAACAGATACGCAAATGCTGCTCATTCCTAAGTTTGACTGTCCTGTGATTATAATGTAAGAAAGTAGTATAAAGACATCTAATACTATGTCTCAATATTTTTTTTCCTCAAAAATAATGAAGAATTTGAATAGTAAAATTTATACAGTCTAAAAATTCTCTTTGCTGACTGCTTATCATTCTACTTTCTTCTTCATTAACCTCTTGCTGGGTCTTAACTCTTAGAAGTAAACAAGTAGTAATTATTGTGGAAAAAGAGACTGAATTACTTAAGTGCATTCTTTTATTTTAAATGACTAACAATAACCAAAGAAGCATACGTGGGTACCTGAGAAAACTGTTACAATTTCTTTGTAAGTAAGTTAACACAAATTAATGACTTTGACCATACACTTTGATTTTCAATCATCCTTTATAAAAAGAAAATATACTAATAATGTTATAGCTGATTTATAGAGCAATTTTGGAACTTTAAAATGCATAATTTTGAACCCACATTTTTTAACAACAAACTCCATCTAAGAAAAAGTTTTTATGGGTTTTGCTTCAGTATTCTTAAGTCTGAATATCAGAAAAATCTATAGAATAAACCTGATAACAAATTTTAGTTCAAAAGCTAAGAATCAATAAGCAATCTGGATATTTCCTATTAGTCCTTGAAAGCTGTGTATGTGAAGGCAAGAAAAATTACTGAATATCTAATTTCTTATATTGTTTAAAGTTTCACTTACTCATTTAATAATAATCCATTCAGTGCCTGGCACATACTAAGGCTTTGCTAGAGAACTTAGAGATGAAAATAACAACAGCTAACATTTACTGGATGTTTAACTCATGCCTGGCACTAAGGGCCTTAAAAATATCCCACTTAACAAGCAAAAAGTTGTAGATTTATTATTTTTACTTTATAGATGAGGAAGCTGAAGTATAGAAAGATTAAGAAACTTGCTCACGCTATTTAGAAGACATGGCTTTGTTACACACTCCAAGGGCATCATTCATATACAGTGTGATGCTACCTCCTGGAGTGCAACTTGGGTAGCCCTGGTGATGAATGCAGATACAGTTTCCAGCCACCTGACTAAGAAGTTTAGCAGTAAGTAAGACAGATGCAGTTTCCTGACCTCAGGACTTACAGTATAGCACACACAGAAGGCAGATAATTAAATTCCCAGCTCCTCTACACATGCTAAAATAACTTGGCAATAAATAAATAAATTAGCACATATAACTATGTCAACTTGGCTGGGAACTGGTGATTTGAGAACAAAGAGAAGACTGAGAACTTGAAGTCCTAAACAATATAAAAGCACTGAGGAAGACAACATAAATGCTTCTCTTTAGAAAGAATACATAATATCAGAAATCAGTTTTTCTCTTAGGAAAGAAAACAGCTTTTAACCAACAAAATGTTTTGCTGGATAACTATTAGTTTAAGGATAAAGTCCAAAAGCAAGTAAATTTGGCTTGTGCAAAAATGTTGTGACACCTGTGGAAGAAAATATAAAAACACTCTGATAATAAAATATACATTTTTCTGTTAGAAGATACTAGAGATCCATTAAAAATCTCACATTCAAGATCTATGAAACATCATTTAGGTGATCATACAATATAACAATGGCTAGTGTGAACATTAATATTTTTTAAATGATATAAACAACAATAACCCTTCCTAAGTTTCAAACTGAAGGTATATTTTGTTTTCAAAGCTATTAAAAGCTCAGAACAAATTATTAGTAGTTGGGATAAATGATTCTACTTTTTTTCTCATGGCTAGAGTTTTTTAAAAATAAAATTTATATTTTTTTTCTGAAAACAAAACAAAACAAAAATGTTGTTTCTTGTTTATCCTGTACACATATATAAAAACCTGAATCAAAGATCTGAATGAGAGTACCAGATTACAGGCATCTCAAAAGGCCTATATCTTATCTTCTTTTCTGATAACTCTTCCATCCCCTGTAGTCTATAAGCAACTTATCTGCATGTCCAAGGGACGGGGGGAGTATTACTTTTCTCTTTTAGTTCCTATTGAAAAATAAAAACGTATACTTTAATTGTAAAAAACCAATACACCTACACTGAATTTTTTTTAATGCCAGACTCTCATAAATTTTTAGTTTCTTCACATTTCCTACACAACGTAACTAGGGTTAAACAGATCAAGAACTGCTGCTCAGCTAAACTTCTTCCAGATGTAATTAAGAGGTATCGTGGTATAGTACAAATATCACCATTCTCACTGTGAAAATTTTTATCATTTCGGTTGGGTAGCAGGCAATCGGTTAATTAGAAATTTAATTTACACTACACAAATGGTTACTGACGACGTGTGATCAGAATCTAGTTCTACTCCAATCTTATTAGAATGTCTTCACTTTGCTGGACAGGCTGGCCACTTAGTTGGCATTTTTTGGCTTAGCATTTTAATGGCTGTGAATTGTGCTATCAATTTTTCTTGATAGTCTAAAAAACACTTTGAATTTGATCTAGTCTTGCTTGCTAATCTGAATTTGTTCAATAATTTTAGGTGTTTGTCTGAATACTTTTTTTGATAATAACAAAATACACATAGTAAAAATAAATCTCTTTAAAAACTGAGGAAAAATACTTTTTATAAATTTCTTCTTTTTAAATGTAGGCTTTCAATAATTTCAGAGCTAAATTTAAGCACAGATGAAAAAAATAATGTAATCCCACTACTTATTAATTTTCTAATCATAAAAGTACTCTACTAAAACATTTATTCCAAATATTATATCCTCTTTTGAAGACTTGCATAGGCAAACCAAAAATCCTGTTCAAGTGAAACATGAGGATGCAGATAGCTTCTTTAAGATTCAAAATATACATGAATCAGGTTTCAAAATATAGCAGAAAACCACAAGTTTTCAAAATATCTAGATCATGACAATCCTCAATTTATCCCAATGTATACATATACAACAATCTTGATGATCTAAAATTTAGCCCCCCAAATATGTAGCAAAATAAAAAAAATTCAGAGAACTATATGCATTATTACTTAACCACTAAAATTATATTACCTTTTGGAGAACATCTAAAGCTGTAAGTACAGCTTCCTGTAAACTTGTCAAAACTGCTTCGGTATAAGACGGAAGAATAAAAGGGGATGCATCTGAACTTATTGGGACTGAAATAGCACTGTGCAATATGACTCCCAACTTTTGCAAGTCATCCATGTTGAAACCAGTTTTTATGTGTTGGTAGAGAGCTGGAAATATCTGAATTAAAGCTGTAAGAAAAGGCTGGCTAGGAATAAAAGTTAGTTTATCAAAAGTAATAGGAGGCTTAGTACTTTCAGATCCAATTCTATACCAAGTATTCCACGCAGCCCACCACAGATTCAAATCTTCAAGCTCATCAGTAACAATGGGTGGCTCAGAGCTACTATATCTTCCAAGTCTTTCTCCAATGGAATCTGTTCTTACAAATGGCCTGCTCATGCCAGGGCCTGATACGGGCCCTATAAGAACAGGCACAGGTACATTAACTACAGGTGGTGTCTCAGGCTTATCCAAGTCTCTGGCAGGAGAAACAATCTGTAAAATTTCCTGAAAGCTTTTCAGAGCAGCCAGAGACACTTCATTGTTTTTGCTGAGTGCTGCTGATTGTATATGGTCAAGAAGAACATCCCAAGCTCTTGAAAAATCTCCTATATTAGGAAGAGGAAAAAAAAACTATTATCATAAAAGTGATCAAATTTTCTTTTAATATTAGACACTTGAAAGCATATTTGCTTAATTTTTCTGCTTAAAATCCCACAGAACTGGAAAATACATGACTAAGTACTAAGGTACTAACAATGGGAATTAAAATTATCATAACCTAGAAATTTAGCAAAAAAAATACTTCAGATATAGGAACAAAGAGCAGCAAGAAGAGGATGATGGATGTACCAAATAATGTTTCAGTCTTAAAAACAAAACTCAGGTAGGTGACGGGTACATTAAAATCTCAGATTTCACCACTATACAATTCACTGATGTAACCAAAAACCACTTGTACCCCGAAAGCTATTAAAATAAAAAAAAATTTTTAAACTCAAAAATATGTATGTATTTATACATATTTATACCATTTCCTAGCACTTCTGCCTAAGGAGAACAGAAAAATAAATCAATGAGATTGAACAAAAGCATTTCAGTAACATCTTCAGTCTACCCATCTACCTTTATTAATGATTAAGTAAGATGTTCTCATTCTTAATCAAATAATCATTGGAAAAGTTGTAACTTAGGATAGTATAACACATGTTTTATTATTGGTCTAAATATTTAGGATAAACTATATTACATTCCATAAATCTTAAGTTTATACTTTAGTTTTCATATTTAAGTGATTTTATAGCTGCAGAACTTTTTCTTTCTTTTTTAAAGAGATGGTATCTCACGCTGTTACCCAGGCTGGAGTATCATATGGTATGATCATGGCTCACTGGGCTCAAATGATCCTCCTACCTCAGCCTACCAAGTGGCTGGGACCACAGCCACATGCCACCATGCCTGGCTAATTTATTTTTTAATTATTTTTTGTAGAGATGGGGTCTCTCTATGATGTCCAGTCTGGTCTTGAACTCCTGGGCTCAATCGATCCTTCCATCTCAGATTCCTGAGTAGCTGGGACTACAGATGTACACCACCATGCTTGGCTAATTTTTCTATTTTTTTGTAGAAATAGGGTTTCACCATGTTGCCCAGGCTGGGCTCAAGCAATCCTCCTGCCTTGGCCTTCAAAAAAGGGCTGGCTGGGATTATAGCCGTGAGCTACCATGTCTGGCCAGATCTTTTACCTATAGCAAACAACCCTAATGGCTTTGTTAATAACATGGATTATTATCTACATACTTGCATTAAAATGATGTAAAAAATTAGGAAAATTGATATTTTCCAAAGCAGTATAACATGAGGCTATGAAACATGTAAAATAAATAATGAAGGTTTAAGGACTTCCATTTTGCAAAGGCTATAAATGACTAGATTTTTTTTTAAAAAAGGGACAAACCTAAATTCCTGAGAAAGCAGTCAGTTAATAAAAAAGCTTAAAGTAGGTCTGCTATAAAACAGTAGGTACTATCTGCCTACTCTGGACAAACTGTAACACCTGCCTAGTTATATGCATCTTCCCCCACCATATTCTTTTTATTAAAAATTGAGGGCTGGTCGCAGTGGCTCACATCTGTAATCTCTGCGTCTTGGAGTCCAAGGCATGTCAATCACCTGAGTTCCGGAATTCTAGACCAGTCTGGCAAACATGACGAAACCTGTCTCTATTAAAAATAGAAAAACTGAGCGGGGCATGGTGGTGGCACCTGTAATCCCAGCTACTCAGGAGGCTGAACCAGGAGAACTGCTTGAACCTGGGAGGCAGAGGTTAAGTGAGCTGAGATAGCGCCACTGCACTCCAGCCTGGGCAACAAGAGCCAAACTGTCTCAAAAAAAAAAAAAAAAAAATAGAGGTAAAATTTACATACATTAAAAAACACAGAGTTTTAAGTAAACTGTTCAAAGAGTTTTCACAAATTACATTTTAAAACTATCTAATGGTTAAAACACTTCTGCCTGTTGCCATCACAGTTTAAAAGTCTCATGAATCATTATATTTGCCTATCAGAATGGTGACCTAATATCAGATTTAGAATATCTTGCGCCACTTAGGGAGAAAAACCTCTGCAATTCCTCTATTAACATATTTTATGTCAGAGAAGGACTATTCTTTAAAAGAGTAGATATAATTATATATTGCATGTGGTTATGTTAAAAATATAAAACTTATTCTAAAATAACAAATAGTTTCCTAGTATTCAAGTTATAAAAAAATGATCAAAGACATTAACTATCTTACATCTTAATTTTTAAAAATCTAAATCTATTCGTTCTTAGCTTTTAAGATAAATATCATGAAGGTACTAAAAACGATGCTTATTTTGTTAAAACTTTGCAAATGTACAATGAAAATTTGTGCATTTCACTGTATGTAAATTTTACATGAGAAAAACCTCAACATTTAAAAATACATATACCCAACATGCAAAATGGATCAGATGGCATAAATTATTTGTTTTTGAAAAACAGGGGAAAAAGTGCATCTAAAGAACAACATACAAAAATGCCTATGGAATGAGTAAATATGCTTGTACTTTAACACAAGGAAGTTGAAAAAAAGCCAAACAATTTAAAAAATAGGTCAAATAATACGTATAACATGCTCATAACTATGTACAAAAGTATCTCTGTTCACCTTTTTCTACCACCAGCACTACCACCAGAATTGAAAGTATATTCGACAATTGGGTTTCTCAGTCTTGGTACCACTGACATTTCTGGTTGGATAATTCTTTGTTATAGGAGGCTGCATTGTAAGATGTGCACTGTAAGATGTGTAGCATTAACCCTTGCCTCTACCTTCCCCAGATGGCAGTAACACTCACCCCTTCCCCAGTTATGACAACTAAAAATGTCTCCAGAGTTGCCAAACGTCCAATGGGAGTAGAATGGGCCCTCTTTAAGAACCACTGATACACCACCAACAGCTTCCTAACCAGTCTAACAACACCCTGTCATTCTTCCTTGTTTCTATTCCATTCTACATACACACTAAGATATGCACTTTGTGATCTTTTTGAAGTGCCTATCTGATCACGTCAAATCATGAATTATATCTTGTAATTGTTCTTAGGATGAAGTCCCAACTTTTTTTTTTTTTTGAAACAAGTTTTCACTCTGTCACTCAGGCTTGAGTGCACTGGGACGATCTCGGCTAACTGCAGAACTCTCCATATCCCACGCTCAAGCAAGCCTTGCACCTCAGCCTCCCAAGTAGCTGGGATTGCAGGTGCACACCACCACATTAGGATAATTTTTTTTTTTTTAATTTTTGTAGAGACAAGATCTCATTGTATTGCTCAGGCTGGTTTCAAACTCCTGGGCTCAAGCTATCCTAATGCCTCAGCCTCCCAAACTGTTGAGATTATAGGCAAGAGCCACCCTGCCCAGACTCCTAACTTTCTCCTAACACACTGCACATGATCTGGATGATATGGCCTTTCCCTACCTCTCAAGCTCACTGAGAATCAAACTCTTATTCTCTTCATTCTAGACCTTTAAACATGCTAGGGTCTACCATCTCTTTTCCTCAATCTTCTCCTGTCTTTTTTATATTCTCTCATTGACTTTAAGGCTCTCCACACTTCATCTTACCCTTGCCTGATGAACTCCTACTTACCCTTCAGATCTCAGGAAAACTATAGCTTTATTAAAGCCCATCTGGAACTCACTGGCCAGGTTAAGTACCTATTGAAGCTCACAATGTACCATTCCTTTGTAACATGTCACTGTAGCAATTTTGCCTTTATTTATGTAATGATGGCTACTCCTTCATGCCCATGATAGCAAAAAGGATGTGTATTTTGCCTTTCATTGAATTCCCTAGAGGCTAGATCACAGTAGGTACACATTAAATAATTTATCAATGAAATGAATGAAAACACACATGCTTACACATATACCACACATAAAGACTAAGTTAAGATCGATTATTCTTAGGTAGTAGCATTGTATATGAACTCTAAAATAACCGTATTTTCCAAATTTCCTTTAACATTAATTACTTGTATAACCAGAAAAAAAAAATGTATGTATACCTAAAGGTTGCAGCAAATATCTTCTAGTGTTGAAGATCCTTGCCACTCCAGCCAACGTTAATACCCATGTCTCAGCCCATTGCTTCTCTGCTGTGTCCCTTGAGTGATGAATGAGAATATTGCCACCTCCAGACTCAATCTTTTCTTTGTCTGCAGTGGTAGAGGACTCTCGAACTCTGTCCAGTAGATGAAAAAGTACCTAAATATTTATAAAAATGTCATATAAAAAGCACTGATAATATAGCTTAAGTAATAGCATAGGAGCAACAGCATAGGAATCTTGAAAGTGTCACAAAAATATACTTGACAATCTTATCAATCTCTATATATTGAAGGAAACTGACCAACAGAAGTAATGATACCCTTTTTCTTTAAAGAAGAAGTCTTGCTCTGTCACCCAGGCTGGAGAGCACTGGTGCGATCTCAGCTCACTGCAACCTCCACCTCTTGGGTTCAAGTGATTCTCCTGCCTCAGACTCCTGAGTAGCGAGGATTCCAGGAGCCCGCCAGCACGCCCAGCTAATTTTTGTATTTTCAGTAGAGACAGGGTTTGATCATGCTGGCCAGGCAAGTCTCAAACTCCTGATCTGAGGTGATCCACCTGCCTCGGCCTCCCAAAGTGCTGGGATTACAGGTGTGAGCTATGGTGCCAGGTCTTAATTATACATTCTTAAGTTTATCATGGAATACAAAAAATTAAGGCTAGGCACAGTGGCTCACATCTGTAATCCTGGTACTTTGGGAGGGTAGGTGGGCAGATCGCTTGAGCCCAGGAGTTCAAGACCAGCCTGTGCAAAAATGGTGAAGCCCAGTCCCTACAAAAAAAATACAAAAATTAGCCAAATGTTGTGGTATACATCTGCAGTCCCAGCTACTTGGAAGGCTGAGGTGAGATGATCACCTGAGCCCCCAGGGAAGGTTGAGGTTGCAGTGAGCTTTGATCATGCCACTGTACTCCAGCCTGGGCAACAGAGTGAGATCCTGTCTCAAAAAAAGAAATTAAAATTAACTGGATAAAATATAAGAACTGTTGAGGTATCAATGGAGGATCTATGGGTAATGTATAAGAAAAGAACAAAGCTAAGGAGAGGAGTCCAGGACAAAAGTACAATTATCAGAGATGGCTCGTGCCTGTAATCCCAGTTCTTTGGAAGGCCAAGGTGGGGAGGATTGCTTGAAGCCTGGAGTTTGAGAACAGCCAGGGCAACAAAGTGAGACTGTCTCTACAAAACAAAGTTTTTTAATTAGCTGGGCCTGGTAGTGTGAGCCTATAGTACCAGCTACTCAAGAGGCTGATGTGGGAGGATCACTTGAGGCCAGCAGATCAAGGTTGTAGTGTGCTATAATCCAACCACTGCACTCAAGCCTGGGTGACAGAGCAAGACCCTATCTCACACACACACAAAAGATCAACTGTAGGATATGAACAGTTTCTGTGTTCTCAAAGTGTGGTCTCTGAACTAATACCAGCAACATCAAATACCACCCAGGAATTTGATAGAAATGGAAATTCTCAGGCCTCACTCCAGGCCAAAATAATCAGAAATTCAGGCTCGGGGAGAGCAGACAACAGTGGCTCAGCAATCTATTCTTTAACAAGTCTTCAAGGTGATTCTGTTACACTTTAATGTTTAAGAGACTGAAGTAGAATAATCTGGAAATTAATTACAGAAGATAAGACAATGCAAGGAGTATGAGGGAAAAAAAACCATTAACAATTAGGTAGCAAAAAGATAAAAAATGAAGTTGCTTGAAAAGAAATTAAGAATCAGAAAAAGTATTAGATTAAAAACAAACTGTAAGGGAAAATTAAGCATGTCTGTGATCTCAGGAGGAACTACGGGATGGAACTGAAATATAAGACAGAAGGAAAGAGGGCTTTTACTATAATACACATAATTTTTGTTACTTTAAAAAATAAATAAAAATTAAAAAGTGAAAAAAGAAAACAGGGCTTTGGATTATTTTATTTGGGACCATATAGTGTTATTATTATTATAAATATTATATATATATATATATATATATATTTTTTTTTTTTTTTTTTTTTGAGACAGTTCACTCTGTCACCCAGGCTGGCGTGCAGTGACATGATCTTAGCACACTACATCCTCCACCTCCCAGGTTCAAGAGATTCTCATATCTCAGCTTCCCAAGTAGCTGGCATTATAGGAGTTACCACCACACCCAGCTAATTTTTAAAAATTTTTAGTAGATAAGGGTTTTCACCGTATTGGCCAGGTTGGTCTTGAACCCCTGACCTCAGGTGATCCTCCTGCCTCAGCCTCCCAAAGTGCTGGGGTTACAAGCGTGAGCCACCATGCCTGGACTATTAATTTTTTAAGAAGGCATTTTGGGGTCTATTAATTTGAAAAACTCACAAAAGCAAGTGAAAGGACTATAAACAGAATTCTATCATAATGGAACAGATGGAACAAAAAAGAAGAGACTTTTAGCAAAGAGGAAATGATTACTAATAAGCTGCTGATTTTATTAGGATGTTTCAAAAGAAGAAAAAACTGAAATTGTAATTTAATGAATAAACATTACATGTACAAATATACCATTTGGAGTTTACTTTTATTTGGTGAGTCTGCAAGTAAATTTCATTGCTATTAATACTTGTCTGTTTATAAAATTATCTTTTGATTATATTTAAATTACATATCTACAAGTAGACCTCAAAAGTAAAACAAACAAAAATCCTAAAAGCTTTCCACTCTATGGTAAGGGATTGATTATCCTTTTTGGTTTAGTAACTCCTAGTTTTTACCATTTGGGAAAACGGGGGGAAAAAAAGAGACCAAGGCAGAAATCAAGAGAGTAACAATAAGAGATGAAAACAGAAATAGAGATAAGGCTGTTAATATTTAATTTGCTCTGTGTGAGGTACAATTTACAACATGACACAGCTAACATTTTCTGTTTTGTCAAATATACAAATGCATGGAAATTCTTTAAAAATTAAAAGAGACAAGTTTAAATGAAAAAGTATTAATATAAAAGTATGTCTCATTAAAAGCTGATAGTCCAATCTATTTTACAATACCTTCCAAATAACAGTGTGCCAGGTTGAATGCTGTAATAAAGTTCCATGTGCACCAATTGTAGAAAACAGAGTTTGCCCTGCACTCTTCCTGACAGCAGGACGAGGATCCACGCATAGTTCACCCAGTTTTGCATAAAGACATAACCACAAGCAATCAAATGGTGGTGCAGGGTGGAATGGCCGATTTAAGACAACTCCTTTCTCTTCTGCCTGCTTTTGCTGTAATGCCTCTTCCTTATTTAGTTCTTTTTCAATAGTTTCCCCTCGTTGGAAAAAATAATCTGAAATATTCCACTGAAAAGCAAAGTAAAAAAATATTAGTTTATTCAAGGTTTCATTTTAAACACAACTACACAACATGTGGTTGTTTTACCTTTCACAGTAAAACTTTAAAAAGATTACTTCAAAAATCTCTTTCCTAGTAGACTAAGTTCAGTGAAACACCTCTTCCTCTGTCAGTATCTCTACATGATTTCAGGAGAAAGTGGAGAAACAATCTTCCGCTAACATTTATTTTTTTTACTTTTTTATTATAAAAAATATCAAGAACATACAAAAAACCAAGAATTGTATAATGAACTTGAACATATTGATGTATCTACCACCTAGATATGACAATTCCTTAATATTGTTTTATAAGTTTGTAATTTCACACAAGTAAAGAGCAATTACTGTTTCCAAACATATGTTCTAATTCATTGTCAACCACAGTACAAATTAGTAATAATTATGCTAATGGTTAAAATGTAGAGAATCCAGTACTGTGAACATAAATGTAAAATAAAGGAGGTGCTATCCAGCAGTAATTTTTGCTAAACTAGCCACCCACTCTTTGGGAGCAATTATATATGCGATATGCTTACATTCTTTCCCATGTAAAAATGGGAAAAATAATAGTAATAGTAAAATACAGTTGTCCCTCAGTATCTGTAGGGGATTGGTTCCAGGACCTCCCACCCTATATTCAAATCCACAAATCCCTAAGTCCCTTATATAAAATCGTGTAGTATTTGCATATAACCTACACACATCCTCCCATATACTTTGTAATCACTAGGTAACTTTTAATACCTAACACAAGGTAAATGCTATCTAAATAGTTGTTATACTGTATTGTTTAGGTAATACTAACAAGAAAGCCTATACATGTTTAGTACAGGCACAACTATTGTTTTAAAAAAAATTTTTTTCTACTTATACTTGGTTGAATCTACAGATGCAGAAGCCACAAAAATTGAGAGATGAATGCAAGAAGAGCTGAATGTAGTAACTTTTCCAGCTTGTGAGGAAAATTTAAAAGTTCAAATTTATAAAATTTCTGAGTTTTAACATACACTTAAAAGATTCTAAATAATTGCCTTTAAATATATATTGAAAACAATTCTGTGCATGTTTATTTCATGTAATGTTAACAATTCTCTAAGCTTTCATTACAGGGATACCTTGTTTTATTGTACTTCTCTTTATTGTGCTTCACAGATAATTGCAATTTTTATAAATTGAATGTTTGTGGCAACCGTGCATTGAACAAGTGTGTTGGTGCCATTTTTTCCAGCAGCTTATCACTTTGTGTCTCTGTGTCACATTTTAGTAATACTTGTAATATTTCAATCTTTTTAATTATTACTGTGTGTTATGGTGACCTACGATCAGTGATCTTCGATGCAACTATTGTAACTATTTTGGGGCACATAGCCGCACCTATGTAAGATGGCAAACTTAATGTGAGTTTTTTGACTGTTTCATCGTCAGGCTGTTTCCTCATCTTTTTATTTCTTCTCAGGCTTCCCTATTCCTGGAGATACAACAAAAGTGAAGTTAGGCCAGTTAATAACTCTACAATGACCTGTAAGTGTTCAAGTGAAAGGAAAAGTTGCATTTCTCTCATTGTTAATCAAAAGCTAGTAATAATTAAGCTAAGTGAGGAAGGTATGTTGAAAACCAAGACAGGCCAAAGCTAGGCCTCTTGTGCCAGTGAGTCAAGGTGTGAATGCACAGGATAAGTTATCGAAGGAAACGAAAAGTGTTACTCTAAAGGACAAACAAATGATTAAAAAGTACACCAGCCTTACTGATGATATCAAGAAAGTTTTAGCTGTCTGGATAGAAGGTCAAACCAGCCACAAGATTCACTTAAGCCAAAGCCTAATCCAGAGCAAGGCCCTAACTCTCTTCAATTCTATAAAGGCTGAGCAAGGTGAGGAATCCGCAGATGAAAAGTCTGAAGCTAGCAGGGGCTAGTTCATGAGGTTTAAGGAAAGCATTATCACCCTAACCTACAAGTACAAGGTGAAGCAGCAAGTGCTGATGCAGAAGCTGTAGCAAGTTATCCAGATCTACCTAAGATCACTGATGAAGGTGACTACACTGACCAACAGATTTTCAGTGTAGACAAAACAACCTTCTTATTTTATTTTTTTAAAAGAGACAAGGTCTGGCTCTGTTGCCAAGGCTGGTGTGCAGTGGTATGATCATAACTCACTGCAGCCTCCAATACCTGGGCTCAAGCAATCCTCTCATGTAGCTGAGACTACAGGCACACACCACCACACACGGCTAATTTTTAGTAGAGATGAGAGGGTCTCATTTGATTGCCCAGGCTGGTCTCAAACTCCTGGCCTCAGCAATCCTCCCACCTTAGCCTCTGAAAGTGCTGGGATTATAGGCATTAGCTACCACACGCAGCCTGAAACAACCTTCTACTGGAAGATGTCATGTAGGACTTTTATGGCTAAAGATAAAAAGTCAATGCTTGGCTTCAAGGCTTCAAAGTACAGGCTGATTTTCTTGTCAGAGACTAATGTAACTGGTTCACATTAAAGTCAACTGAAGATTTCCTTTGTATATATTATTGTTTACTAAATCCTTTCATGACAAACTCTTCTGGGTTTTACAAGCCAAACTTCAGCTCAATGTATGAAAATTATTTCAAACATTTTGCCATTAATATTTAAGTGATGTTATTTAATCCTTCATGCAGATGTAAGTTTGACATTTAAAAGTCATAAATAATTTGCAAAGAGCTAAAAGTATATGTGCTTAGCATTCAGTCCCAACTGAATAACAATGATTTCTAAATTATATTATATTCTAAGGACAATGATACTTACCAATAAACCTATTGAAGTTAAACTAATATTAAGTTCTTGGTTATGGAGACCAAAGCTACCTGCAACATCTACAACTATTTGCAGGCAAGTACAAGGCATTGTTGGTAGAAAGTCTGTCACAACCAACTGAAGACACTGGAATGCAGTTCGTATCAAGGATTCTCTGAAAACGAAATGTATACAGATGCAATTATTTTATTTATTTATTTATTTTTGAGACAAAGTCTCACTCTGTCACTCAGATTGGAGTGCAGTGGTGTGATCATGCCTCACTTTCAACCTCCTGGGATCACATGCTCCTCCCACTTCAGCTTCCCCAGTAGCTGGGACTACAGATGCATGCCACCATGCCTTTTTTGGTGTGTGTGGAGATAGGGTCCCACTACGTTGCCTTGGCTGGTCTCAATTTCCTGGGCTCAAGTGATCCTCCTGCCTTGGCCTCCCAAAGTTTACATTTATGATTACAGGCCATGAGCTACCACAACCAGCTTTAATTATGCATTTAAAAGAAATGTGCAAAAATATCTATCTTACAATAATTTGAATGAAGTAAAATTTTATTTTAGAATTTAAACAAGAAACTCTTTCCTCATATAGATCATAAAGTATTTTAACATTTACATGAATGTAAAATAGATATGCTTACTTAAACTAACAAAAACAAAGAAGCTTGCAGGTAATAAGAAATAAAAACAAATTAAAAAAATAAAGTATTAACATCATATTATTTCTATTTGTATTTCATACCAACTAACCAAAAAAAAAAAAAAACAAAAAAAACAAACAAACAAAAGTAGACAATAAATGAGAATGGGAAGTCGGCCAGTTACTTTTCTCCTCACTGTATCCCTGATATCTAGTACAGTGCCCAGTACGTGTAAATACACACAATTTACTAAAAAAGAGTTCCTCATTCTTCTGTATCTATACTACATCTTATTTAAATCTCCAAAGAAAATAAAAACTCACATCCAGTCTGTGAGAAAAGAGTAAATTTTGAATTTCAAATAAAGATAACAAGAACTATTTGGTTTTGGAGAAAAATTCTGATGGTAAAAACAATAATGAAAATGGTAAGTAAAACTGAAAGCTTAGTATGCCACATACTTTCCAAGTGTTTTACACCTATTAATTCATTATATCCTTACTACAATGCCCTATTTAATATACCACATTATAGGTTGGGAGAAGACACTTAAGTTTGATCTAAGCTGATCTCTTCTCAATTTAATCATCTTAATATTTTGTAGAGCTTAAAGAATTTTATTAACTATAAATATTTAAGAAAAATTAACTTTCCATAATAGTCTCAAGCATCTTGGTTATCTACAACTCCTTAACTAGTCATCAAAACAAGACAGTGTGTTACTATAGAATTACAGAAAAATATATCCAATGTCTGCTGAATCTCTCCACTGCAATCTCCTATCCCCAAAGTTAAACAAGTCCGTATGTCCCCTCCAAATTTGTTCTTCCTTATGTATTCCCTATTTAGTTAATGATACTACTATCCCCCACTAAACTGCCTAAGTCAGAAATCTGGAAGTCATTCCGGATTGCTTTGCCCCACCGACCGTCTATCTGTTAAGTAGCTCAAATCTATCTCTTCTTTATAGTGAGCACTCATAGGCATTCTCATTTCCCACCTTCCCCTCCATGCTGCTGTCATAGTTATATCTATCATATTCATATGTGATTACATCATTCCTCTGCTTAAAATCCCAAAATGTCTTTCAACTGTATTCAGGATACATTCAAAACATTTATATAAGCATGTAAGATCTCCTTCGTCATTTTGGCTCTGTCCTCTTCCTGCTGAAGGTTTCCTCTTTTGTGGCTTAACAAACTAGTCATGTATTGCTTACTGATAAGGATATGTTCTGGGAAATGTGTCATTAAGCGATTCTGTCACTGTATGAACATCACAGAGTGTACTGACACAAACCTAGATGACAGAACCTACTACACACCTCACACCTGGGCTACATGGTATAGCTTATTGCTCCTGAGCTACAAACCTGTACAGCTTAGCTTGCTACTGTCCTGAATAGTGTAAGCAATTGTAACACGATGTAAGTATTTATGTACTGAAGCATATCTAAACATAGAAAAGGTACGGTAAAAATAGGGTATCAAAATCTTACGGGACCTCCAACATATATGTGGTCCGTGTTGACTGAAACGTTAGGGGACATGTAACTACACTTTCTTACTAGGATTCTACATCTAGGGCAAGAGCTATTTACCTGTGTAATCACAATAACTATCAAGCATAGTAATATACTACGCACAGAATAAATGTTTAATAAATCAAAAATTAATGAAAACGTCACTTTAAAGCAATTTCTGACTGCCTAATATATATAGTGAGGTCAAGCCCTAAATGCTGTTTCACATCTTAACAAATAATGTATTATTTTAACAAAACAAAATCATCCCAACTTTGGATGTGTTATAAAATTTGTTAGATTGTTTGATGTATCTTAGCGCAAGTAAGAATCATGTATTCTTGCATGAATGTCAAATAAAGAGTAATTTTTTTCATCTTTCCAAACCAAAGGTGATTGCTAAAAATTCCCTGTAGCCACTTAGGGGTAGAGTTAAGAAAAACTCTTACAGATCTTAGCCTTAAGCAGTAAGAGCATTAAAAAAAATGACCACTATTTCAAGATTTTAGGATGGAGTCCTTTTCTACCTCTATCATTTTTTTATGTTAATTTTATTTATATTTTACTTTTCATATTTTTTTTCTTAAATAATTTTTAAACACTCTTGGAACATTTCTGGCTGCTCCCACGTTTATTTTTCATATATATTTTTTCTCAAATAATTTTACACACTTACCCTTGATCATTTCTGATTGCTCCCATGACTCCAAGCACTAATGGCCATCCAGGCCCAAGACTGTCTCCCTGACTCTGCAGAATCTGCAACACACATTCTAACTGCTTGAGTCGAATATCTGGATGATTAATGTTGGACATCTCCTTTAGTGGGTTCAATAAAAGCAACTGCAGTCTCTGAAAAGGGGGCAAGAAACTAATTAGAAAGAGAAGTCCAAAAAATATAAGAAGACTTTGCTGTTGCTTTTTAAATTTAAATTCATTAAATTCATCTCCATTCAGACTACCACGGTAAATAGAAATTTTTTTTTTTTTGAGATGGAGTCTTGTTCTGTCACCCAGGAGACTGGAGTACAGTGGCGCAATCTCAGCTCACTGCAACCTCCGCCTCCCTGGCTCAAGTGATCCTCCTGCCTCAGCCTCCTGAGTAGCTGGGATTACAGGCATGCACCACCATCCCCGGCTAATTTTTGTATTTTTAGTAGAGACATGGTTTCACCCCATTGGCCAGGCTGGTCTTGAACTCCTGACCTCAGGTGATCCGCCCACCTTGGCTTCCCAAGGTGCTGGGATTACAGGTGTGAGCCACCATGCCTGTTTGGAATTATATACTACTAAAATAAACATCAAATTTCATTTATCCAACAATTATTAAAGGCAAATCTATCTCTATTTTTAAATAAGAGGAAAAAAATCAACCTTCAAGATGTTAGATTTTAGGTACATGAGTAGTTATCTTACTTTAAAAGATACTAATTATAAACCAATAAATAACAGAAATGAACTTCACTACAGGAAAACATCTCTAGCTACATTTGGAGAGAGGAAATCAATTTCCAATTTCTAAAATGACCTTTCGTTTACTTTATTAATGTATATCATATGTATTTAAATCTAAGATTCTCAAGCGTGATATAGTAGTAGAAGCTATAATACTTCTAAAAAACAAATAAATGTAGCAGATACTAACAAAGATGACATAAAACAACGAAATGTGTTGGAAAGTTAAAAAAAAAAAGGATTAGGTCTATCCCTTTCAGCATCTGAAAACCCTTGCTTCGTTCTTAACTTTCTTCTTTCTAGGGGATTCATTTATTTGGTTCATTCACTGAATAAACATTTCTAAGCTTTCACTATGCACTAAGTATTAAGCTGGACGTTGAGGATATCAAAATAAATGAAAAAGGGTGTTTTTTTTTTTTTTAATTCAAATTGTTTCAAAAGAACATATGAAATCACTAAAATATAAGCTCTGTAACTTTATCTTTTCTGTCTTGTTCATCAACCTATTCCAAGAGCTGTATTCAACAATTATGTGTTAGCTGAATTTCTGCAATATAATTATGACACAGTAAGATGTGAGGGCAATTGGAATGGTTATTAAATGCCTCATTCTGTGCTTGCTTCAGTAGTACATATACTAAAATTGGAATGATACAAAGATTAGCACAGTCCCCATGCAAATTTGTGATGTACTCCATATTTTTATTTAAAAAGTTAAAAAATAAATGCCTTGTTCCTACTCAGTCTTGAAACAATAAAACTTTGGTAGACTTTTTAAAAAATGGGTACAAGGCTGGGTGCAGTGGCTCATGCCTTTAATCCCAGCACTTTGGGAGGCCAAGGCGGGCGGATCTCAAGGTCAGGAGTTTGAGACCAGCCTGACCAACATGGTGAAACCCCGTCTCTATTAAAAATACAAAAATTAGCCAGCATGGTGGCGCATACCTGTAATCCCAGCTACTTGGAAGGCTGAGGCAGGAGAATCACTTGAACCCGGGAGGCAGAGGTTGCAGTGAGCTGAGATCACGCCACTGCACTCCAGCCTGGGCGACAGAGCGAGACTTCGTCTCAAAGAAAAAAAAAAATGGGTACAAATAATAAAGAAAGTCAGGACACAGAATTCATGACAAAGGTAAACTTTGAAAGTAAAAAATAATTTAAAATTATTTTAAAATAAAAATCTACTTCATTGTGCTTGTTTCTTTTGCCACTTATTTTCTCCCTATGTAACGGTAGTGAGAGAGAGAAAAAAAAGAAAAACCAGAGACAGGTAAAGACCAAAGCAAAAGAGGCTCCAAAACAACACTTGAGCACTGCATAAATAGGAAAACTTATGACTATGAGACCAATTCTAGGTAATTTAACTTAGTTTAGTTTAACCTAAATTACTTTAACCTTAATTTAACCTTCTGTAAGAGATTCAGGGCCTACACATAAAATAGAATATTAAGTTAAAAACCCCACTCTTAGATGCCATCTACTTGATAAATTAAGGAAAAAAAATCACATATAGAGGAGGAAGAGTTTATACTGAGTATTTTTTTTAAAAAAAGTAAGCTTTTTATTACCTGGTTTTGTGAAAGTGGAGGATCATGGTTAAATGTTAATCCTGCTTTAATAAGGGAAGTTAAAGCTTCTGCTCCCCATTCTCTCATTCGAGAGTTTGGATGCTGGCAGACCTGAAGGTATATAAAATTAAAAGTTTAATTTGTGTAATTCAGCTATAAATCACACATCAATTTTACATTTTAAAAGCTGTATTAAATATTCAATAGGCATTAGAAGAAAAATTATACCCAAAATGTAAGTGAGCTTACCTTCTGAATAAGGGCAAGAGCAAGCAATAGAGAGACAGAAGAAAAAAGATGAAACTAAAACAATTCACAGAAAAGAAAGGATTTCATAAAAGTAAATTATGCATCATCAGGGTAAACAAAAGAAGCAAGCTAATACCAAGCTTCTTAATTTTATTTTATTAATCAAATAATATGTCAAAATTCAAAAACCTTTATTGGTTACCCTTTGATGAGACCATTCAATAATGAAGAAACCTGCATAAAGCCTTTAATTATTCATAAAAGTAATCCCAATAAATTGGGGGGAACGTTCATGTACATCTGTTTTTCTTATTTTATTTTTTTTGAGACATGCTCTCTCACTCTGTTACCCAGCCTGGAATGCAGTGGCGCAATCACGGCTCACTGCAGCCTCAACCTCCTGGGTTTAACCAATTCTCCTCATTTAGCCTCCCAAGTAATTAAAACTACAAGCATATACCATCAAGCCCAGCTAATTTTTTAAATTTTTTGTAGAAATGGTGTCTCCCTATGTTGCCCAGGTTAGTCTTGAACTCCTAGGCTTAAGCAATCCTCCCACCTCAGCGTCACAAAGTGCTGGGATTTTAGGTGTGAACTACTGAAGCCAGCCTGTTTTTCTTACTAAGAATGAGACCTTTCCTAGGTTTCTAAATAACATAAAAGGACTATGGTAACCTAAATCTAAACTGTACACAAACACATGTACTGGCAGAAGCAGGTTGTTTTTAAGCAGAAACTATTAAGATTTACCTCAACCTGAATGTAAGGCAATGTAAATCCAGGTAAAATTCTCCAGCACTATCTATAATTAGTGATACCAAACTTTTTTTCCCTTAGCAGAAAGCTATCTCATCATCAAGGCCAAGCACAGTGGCTCACGCCAAAATTCAAGCACTTGGGAGACTGAGACAGGCAGATCACCTGAGGTTATGAGTTCAAGATCAGCCTGGCTAATATGGTGAAATCCTGTCTCTACTAAAAATACTAAAATTAGCCAGGTGTGGTGGTATGTGCCTGTCATCCCAGCTACTCAGGAGGCTGAGGCAAGAGAATCACTTGAACCCAGGAGGTGGAGAGTGCAGTGAGGCGAGACTGTGCCACTGCGCACCAGCCTGTATGACAGAGTAAGACTCCATCTCGAAAAAGAAAAAAAAGCTATCTCATGATGATAGCAAAGGGTATAAATGAGCAATGTTTGCTATTAACTCTATGCCCTAACTGCCTTGAAGTTTCAGAACTACCTGAAACTGAGTTGGATCAAGAGACTGTATAATAAAAGGGGTATCAAGCTAACAGCTGATTTCACTGATATTTCTCATTTTAAAACGTCACCCATTTTCAGCCAATAAAAGCAACCGATTCCATCATCAAATAAATTATAAACAATTTTAGTCCTTGATAAAATGTACAAAGATAAGTAAGTGCAAGGTCAGGAAAAGGGGAATAAAGTTAATGCTGATTTTTCAAATGGCTATCTAGAATCATCAGTTCAGTGTGCAAGGCTTTATAAAAAAATTAAATATATTTAAGAAAGAGAATTTACCTCAAGTAGATGGCCAGTCAGAGGTCTCCACAGAATTTCTATTCGGTGCATATTAACTAAACCAGTTTCTAACAATTTAGCAACAGCAAAAAGAGATGGTTCCTAGGGAGAAAATATATGGATATTACAAGGAGAATTTGGAGTAATTAGATTATGAATAAAACTGCGAATACTCTGAAAAGCATGACTGAAATTAAAACGGTTAGTATACAGTTAATAAACACAACAAAACCTTAGTTATCAAAGACTAACCTTCCTGCCAACCTTAAATATCCAGAATAGCTCCTAATTTGAAAATTTGGTTAGGAGGAGAATGTTTTAATAGGGAAGGCGTGAGAATCCAAAACTTATACTAGACACATAGAATGGTTAGTCTTCTGACCAGAAGAAAAGAAGCATTATTATCAGCAAAGTCTTAAAATGACCAGGCTTTATGTGTGAATGTCAAGAAGTAGGGGGAAAAAGAGACAACAGAGACAAAGGAAAAGAAAAATGAAATCAAGAGTACGGCAGATATCAGGGCTGTCAGTCTAGATACTAACAGAACAGTAGAGGACATGAAGACAAAAGTTCTCTATAGTCCCTGACATTACCAATAATCAGAAAGGGAACCAGGGTACATTATACATGGCTAAACTGGAGTACTTGGTCCATTTGTCACAAGAATGGTTTAGAAAGATCAAAGGGCAGTTATCTCTAATCCAATCTTAATGAAGGTGATAAAATATGTTTAAATGCAAATTCAGCTGATGAAAGCCATGACTATTTTCTGGTGAATGGGTGTGGTATTTTAAACAGAAATAATGTATTAAAAAAAGACAACTGAATAAAAAAGCAAAAATTAACTCCAGATAGATTAAAGATTTAAACATAAGATCTAACACTATAAAAACTCTAAAAGAAAACCTAGGCAATACCATTCAGGACATACGCATATGCAAGGACTTCATGACTAAAACACAAAAGCAATGGCAACAAAAGCCAAAATAGACAAATGGGACATGGGATTTAATTAAACTTAAGAGCTTCTGCACAGTAAAAGAAACTATCATTAGAGTGAACCGGCAACCAACAGAATGTTAAAAAATTTTTGCAATTTTTTGCAAAAAATTGGCAAAGGGCTAATACCCAAAATCTACAAGGAACTTAAAACAAATTTACAAGAAAAATACAAACAACCCCATCAACAAGTAGGCAAAGGATATGAACAGACACTTATCAAAAGAAGACATTTATGCAGCCAACACACATTGAAAAAATGTTCACCATCACTGGTCATTAGAGAAATGCAAATCAAAACCACATTGAGTGAGAATGGAAATCATTAAAAATTCTGGAGACAACAGATGTTGGAGAGGGTGTGGAAAAATAGGAACACTTTTACACTGTTGGTGGGAGTGTAAATTAGTTCAACCATAGTGGAAGACAGTATGGCGATTCCTCAGGGATCTAGAACTAGAAATACCATTTGACCCAGCAATACCATTACTGGGTATATACCCAAAGGATTATAAATCCTTCAATTATAAAGTCATATGCACATGTATGTTTATTAAGGCACTGCTTACAATAGTAAAGACTTGGAACCAACCCAAATGCCCATCAATGATAGACTGGATAAAGAAAATGCAGCACATATACACCAAGGACTACTATGCAGCCATAAAAAAGGATGACTTCATGTCCTTGTCAAGGACATGGATAAAGCTGGAAACCATCATTCTCAGCAAACTGACACAAGAACAAAAAATCAAACACCACGTGTTCTCACTCATAACTGGGTGTTGAACAATGAGCACATGGACACAGGGAGGGGAACATCACACACCGGGGCCTGTTGGGGGGTGGGGGAGATAGGGGAGGGATAACAGGGGTGGGGGGATTGGGGAGGGATAACAGGAGAAATACCTAATGTAGATGATGGGAGGATGGATGCAGCAGACCACCATGGCATGTGTATACGTACATAACAATACTGCACAATCCACACATGTACCCCAGAACTTAAAGTAAAATAAATAAATAGATAGAAAATAAAGAGAATAATTTAATTTTTAAAGAAAATATTTTTTATGGTTCTATATTCTTAACATTTTTATAGTGCTGACAAAAATCTAACAGGAAAATATGTGACAATATCTTCCTTTGTAGCAGAAGCCAGTGAACCAATTGTATTGGGATTTTAAGACGAATATGGTCAGGTTGACCCTTCCTGCACGTGATGTGGCAGACACCCTAAAAATTTTGGTGGTAGAAAAATTCATGATTCTAGGGAGAATATGGTACAGGGGTTAAGATGATGTCTGTGAAGTTTTAACTGTCTGAGATCCCATCTCAACTCTACCGCTTAATAGCTATATATCCTTGGGTAACCTATGTACCTCTACTGAATGTTTCTATTTTTTAAACCTAAAAAATGAAGATAATAACATAGAAAACTATCTAATTTTAGAACATGCCTGGCATATAAGTTCCCCTAAATGTTGCCTAATATTACTTCTTTATTTCCCTTCTTCCTCTTACTTATTTTAACCATGATATACTCAGGAATCATGTAAAAGAATGTACAGGTGCCCAAAGCTCACGCCTGAAGATTCTTATTCAAAAACCTAGAATGTGGTCCTGGCATTTGCATTTTTTAAAAAACTGCATAGCTGATTCTGATGCACACTAAAAGTAAGCAAAGTATTTAAGAACAGAGCTTTGGAATGAGGCATAAGTGGGTTCAAATCCAAGCTCTTCTGATAACTAAGTATGTAACCTCAGGCAGGTCGTTTAAGCTATTTTTCATATTTTCATCTGTAAAAAGGGAATATTACCACTAAATCCCACACAGTTGTTTTAAATGACAAAATAATATGTTAGTGCTTAGCATACAGTAAACAGTGAAGAACAGATGCTTTAATATTTTTATTGTTGTTATACTGTTTGTTAAAGTAACTATAAAAGTATCATCTACATTATCTTCTAAGAAAGAATTTTTGCAAGCTTTATCTTTTTTTTTTGAGACAGTTTCACTATGTTGCTGAGGCTGGAGTGCACTGGCACGATCTTGGCTTACTGCAACCTTTACCTCCCAGATTCAAGCGATTCTTGTGTCTCAGCCACGAGAACAGCTGGGATTATAGGTGTGCAACACCACGCCAAGCTAATTTTTGTACTTTTAGTAGAGAAGGGGTTCCTCATGTTGGCCAGGCTGGTTGCAAACTCCTGGCCTCAGGTGATCCACCCACCTCAACCTCCCAAAGTGCTGGGATTATAGGCATGAGCCACCGCACCAGCCTGCAAGCTTTATCTTAAATTATTTCCACAACACATTGACACAAATTCCTGGAATTAGGATCAAAAACAAGATGCTGGTCACTTTAAAGCCACACCTAAAGACCACTGATATCCACATCTTTAATCTCTAGAATATTTAACTCACTCAGAACAATTGATATAGATGAACATTCTTTTTTCGATAAGGTAGAAACTTTTCCACTAATTTTAGTATCTGCATATTTATAATAATTTTTATAAATGGCATAGCTGAAAAAACTTTCTATAGCTTCCATCTAAAAATATTTTGTAAGGTTTATGTTGAATATTTTTCTAAAGTTTATACTTGAATATTTTTATAAAGTTTCCATCTGCATTCCATATTTACCACTTTACTTTACAAAATTAAATCCTAAAATGGAGAAATATAAATCTATTTTCAAAGACATTATCTCCATTTTACTCAGTGTATCCATTTTCTCAACAATTGTTCTGCCCAAGCTTTCCTTAAAAATCATTATCTTTTCCTACCACTCTCTGAATCTGCACTATTGAAGGTTAAAAATAAACTATTGATCATCAGATCGCCTACTTTTTTCTCACAGGTCATGATTTCTTGTAATATTTTTCTTTTGATTTCCATTAACCTGCACTTTCCTACCTAAATCCTACCAATCTTTCAATATACATCTCCAATCACATGAATTAATCTTGATTAACCTTAATTCATCTTAATAAAAACATATACCAATAACATCTTATGTAACAAGGAACTAATAATACAGAAAATAAGTCTCATGCCATTTAATATCTATATTATTTATTGAGACTCTCATACCATCATAACTGTCACTTAACTATGAACCCAGTAGCTTATATGCTCTTTGAAAGTAGAAACCTCCTATTTCTTTATATGTCTGAGCAGTGTCATGTACACAGTAAGCATATTGTGCTTGTTAAATAAATACATATATTCTGAAAACATTACCATATAAGCTAGCTTAGATTTCTCTTTTTTTTTTGGAGATGGAGTCTTGCTCTGTCGCCCAGGGTGGAGTACAGTAGTGTGATCTCCGCTCAGTGCAACCTTCACTTCCTGGGTTCAAGTGATTCTCCTGCCTCAGCCTCCCGAGTAGCTGGGATTACAGGCGTGTGCCACTACACCCAGCTAATTTATGTATTTTTAGTAGAGACGGGGTTTCACCATGTTGGTCAGGCTGGTTACAAACTCCTGACCTCGTGATCTGCCCATGTTGGCCTTCCAAAGTGCTGGGATTACAGGCGTGAGCCACTGTGCCCGGACACTTGCTTAGATTTCATAAAGGTACTTTATTATTTACTGGTTGTAAATTCCTGGCCTCAGGTGATCCGCCCACCTCAACCTCCCAAAATGCTGGGATTAGAGGCATGAGCCATCATTAAGAGCAGGTTAATGGAAACCAAAAGAAAAATATTAGAAGAAATCATGACCTATGAGAAAAAAGTAGATCTGATGATAAATAGTTTACCTCTATTTATTTATTTTTTAGAAAGAGAAAAGGAGAAAGAAAGAAAGAAAGAAACAGCAAAAGAAAGAAAGAAAAAGAATGAAAGAGAGAAAGAAAGAGGAAGAGAAAGAGGGAGAGAGAATGGGATTCTTGTTTTATTGCCCAGGCTAGAATGCAGTCTAAAAATGGGTATTGAAAACCTCTTTTATGCCAATAATTGTGCTTAACAATGGAGACAGGAAGGAAGAGGGGATGAAAATAACAAATAAGTAGCCAACCATTATTTTATTTAAACCTGTGAAATGCTATGCAATTGCTGAGGAGTGATTTACTTCCAATTATGTGGTCACTTTTAAAATAGGTGTAATGTGATACTGAGAAAAATGTATGTTTTGTGCATTTGGGGAGGAGAGTTCTGTAAATATTTGTTAAGTCTAGTTGTTCCAGGTCTGAGTTCAAGTCCTGGATATCCTTGTTAATTTTCTATCTCGTTGATCTGTGTAATATTGACAGTGTAATGTTAAAGTCTCCCACTATTATTGTGTGGGAGTCTAAGTCTCTTTGTAAGTCATTAAGAACTTGCCCTATGTATCTGGG